>PTXO01000102.1:0-30222 GCA_003020785.1 Hanseniaspora gamundiae
GAGAGAGAGAGAGAGAGAGAAAAAAAAAAAGAAAAGTTATCGAAAAAACACCTAAGAAAAATCGAATCTCCGACGTGATTTGATCAAAACACTCGGCTTGGATTATATGTATGTGTATATAAGTATGATGTGTAGTATAGATCTGTATATCACCTATCATCAACAAACCCACCGCAATTGGCCTGCAAAAGATTGACTAGCTCTTGCAAGACAATGTCCTTGTTGTTGCTGCCAATGCTATTGTCTTCTTCCTGGTTATTCCCAGAGGTATGCAAAAGTTGCAATTTAAACTTTATCTCTCGTATCTGTTGGGCCCGTGCTTCCATATTCTCAGATACACCTATATTCTGATAACTGTCTATCCTCTTCATGAGTTCCAAATCAGTTTTGTACACTTGGTCGCTCAAATCGCGCAGATACGCATCAAACTTGGTTTGTCCATTCTGGTTGACGTCCTGGCACTGTGCTTTGTACATTGGTACTGTAGTAAGAAGGTTTAGTTGAACGTTTGTGATGAAATCTATGACTTGTTTATTGTACTCTTCGTCGTCGTCGTCGTCGTCGTTTCCATCCTCGGTGTCACCAGTGCTCCTCTGAACACGATTCATTTTATATGAGATTGTCTGTAAATTCTTCATCAGCCGAGTACACACAAGTGTATACTCTTCTTCCAACTCATTAATTGACCTTTCTTCATCCATTGTTCTTCCCTCTTTCATCATCCCTCTTCTTATCATCTTTCTATGTGTATGATGGAAAACACAGATAGTTATATAAAAATAAAATAAAATAAAAAAAGGGAAAGAATAGCGTTAATTCGGCTTTTACGACTGAGAATATTAAAAAAAAAAACGAAAAAAGAAGGAGAAGAGTTAATGAGCATTGACAATAAAACACAAAAAAGGGCTAAACTAATTTAACACCAACCAACTCTCCAAATTGCTCTTCCTCGGGATCTTCCTCATACATCAACACAACTCTTTTCCTGTTTTGACACAATTCCACTTTCATCACATACCGTAATAGAATAATATCGATACCTTGGAAACTCTCACTAAACGATTGAGTTTGTAATTCGTACAACGTGAAAATGGAGTTCCCACTCCCACCGTTACTGCGCATGACCATGTAGTTTAAGATTGCTGACCCCCATTCTTCCACACTCTTCCACAGCACGATCCCATTTTCCAAACTTCTCTTAGTATCAATTCCAACAATACGTGTTCCGTCTTGTGAGTCTTCTTTCAAGAAGACCAATTTCTCCATTTGAGACATTCTCTCCCATATCTTTTTTTCTAATTCTACAGACACAGATCTCTGGATATTTGCATTTTCAAAGAGTTGTGTCTTGATCAATTCGTTGTTCATCTTGTAAATGTTGTTTTCTTGACAATATGTCAGGATTATATTACACCACGTTTCCAATTGTTTACTGTACACTATAGCGTTTGGTTGTTTGGTATAAAGTGGAGGGAAATCATATATTTTCGGTAAAGGCATTTTGATGAGGGTTCTTCTTTTTTTTTTATTTTCTTGAACTGTTTTTGGATGGGGGCGGAGAGACGTGCTACCTTAATTGTGGTTTAATTACCTCAGTGCAGTGTCACAACAGTTCAAAGACAGGTGTTTCTCTCTCTCTTCCTGTGTGTATAGACAAAGAAACAAGAGTAATTTTATCTGTGGCGCGTCACATGACTCGCCGACTTTTCTGCAATTGAAAAGAAGTCAGCGACTATACCGTTTTTATTAGCAAAATAGATATTATAATATATACATATTTATATACAGGTTCCTTTTTTATTCATAATAATGATAATACTATTTAAGCCCACTCTCACATGCTCCAAGAAGAGTTCGAATCGATCATTCAATGGGTGAAAAGTCTTTTGTTGATGACATCCCTATTCAAATTTTTTAAAACATTTTCCAAATATTTAGATCTTCCATCACTTCCATAATCTTTCAAATATGCATAGTCCCATAAGTTGATGGCAACAAGAGGTAGTTGGAAATTTTTCAAATCTTTATTATTTTCACCACTGGCATCACCAACAGCATTACTACCACCAGAAACAACATTTTTTTTCAAATCGTAATATTCCGTGTATTGTTTATGTGTCAATGCACCCCCGTTCAAATCAAACGATTGTTGTCTTGGTCTATAGTATGGAGTCCCATAGTTGTTGGTATACAATATATCGATATCTTTATTCATATCTTCTACAATGAAAATGTATCCCTGACCAACCAATTTCTTTTCACTATCTGAAATGATTTTTTTTTGAAGTTGATTCCAATCCATGCTATATTTTTTAGTCAAGTGTCTCACGATAGAACTATTTTCACCATTGTTTGACAAAGACTGAGAAGAAGAAGAAGAAGAAGAAGAATCAGCAGTAGGTTTTTGAGTTGAAGAAGGTAAAATGTTTTCAACAAATAAATGGTTGCTGTGTAGACCACTTGCATAGTTGAAAACTTTGGAGTTGAAATGTTCCTTGGACGTCTTCAACACCAGTTGGAACGGAAGCAAACTCTCCAACTGGGTCCCCTGTGTAGCGTATGTCAATTTCTCACTTAGATACTTTTGGTACTGGTTCCATACAACTTGGAAACCTTCTTCACTGTATATGCTTGTTGGAATCCCATACTTGTTGTTCAAACGAGGAACGGTAAATACAGATCTCGTGCTGTTCGTGCTCCATGCACTTCTCGGTAATCTGGAAACACACGATTTGATACCGTTTCTATGGCACAGTGTGGATTTGAACATCTTCTATTGTGACTGTCCCAGGCTGTTCCTCTTTAATGTTTTACATTTTTTACTCATCTCTAATAACATATCTTATATCCCCATGAAAAAAATCTCCAAAATTCATCTTTTTACCATACTCTCTATCTCTCTTACTCTAACAGAAAGTGAAAAAAATTATTTGGAAAATAAAAGAATGAATTTGTTGTTGTTTTTGAATACCCGGATGGAAATCATTGTTTATTGGTGAGAGGGGGGTAACTACATGACATATATTATTTATTTGGTTTTATCTTCTGCTTTTTTTGCAGTCAACAACAACTGCTAAGATTACTGTACCGAATAAGATAATACTCTACTTTATATACAGAATGGTTTATCATAATGGTATTTATTTCTGTTAGAGTGATGTAAGCAGAACAGAACAACCAACCACCACAACTCAAGACCAAGCACATACCAAAAGATGTCTTCTAACAGAGAGCAAGTGTTTCCTACGAGAATGACCCTAGGGTTGATGAAAACAAAATTGAAAGGTGCTACACAGGGACACTCTTTATTGAAGAGAAAATCTGAAGCATTGACCAAGAGATTTAGAGATATCACCAAGAGAATCGACGATGCGAAAACGACAATGGGGAGAGTCATGCAGACTGCTGCCTTTTCTTTAGCCGAAGTCCAATATGCCACGGGGAACGACAATTTATCGTTTCAAGTTCAAGAAAATGTCAGTTCAGTAGCCAGATTTCAAGTCAGTGCTAAGCAAGAAAATGTTTCCGGTGTTATCTTGCCTCATTTAGAAGCCCATATCAATGAAGATATTAACGATTTCAAATTAACAGGTTTAGGGAAAGGTGGTATTCAAGTCACCAAGTGTATCAAGATATATACAAAAGCTGTGGAAACCTTAGTGGAATTGGCTTCTCTACAAACTGCATTCATTATCTTGGATGAAGTTATTAAAGTCACAAATAGAAGAGTTAATGCCATTGAGCATGTCATTATTCCAAGAACTGAAAACACTATTTCTTATATCAATTCTGAATTGGATGAATTGGATAGAGAAGAATTTTATAGATTGAAGAAAGTTCAAGAAAAGAAACAGATCAAAATGAAAGAATTAGACGATCTAATGAAGGAAAAATTGAGATTAGAAGCAGAAGTTAAAGCAGCAGAAAGACAAGAGATTTCGAAAGCGGGAAGCTCGAAGAAAGAAGAGAAAGTAAAGAAGAGTGAATTGGTTGCTGATACCGAAGACGATGTTATCTTTTAATGAAAACAGATGAAGTGATTGTTGGTTGATATATACACTCTAAATGTATGTATATGTATGTATATATGTATGTGTATTTTGGATCCATATATAATTTCCTCCTCCCTATAGTCTAGTCACGTGTGATTCCAAAGATATCGTGTTGAAACAAGAAGAATGGCTCTTTTTCTATTGTACTGTGGTTATATAAAGAGGGGAGATCCCAATCTCTTATCTACTATACTCAGGAAAAAACAATAAAAAACCATAAAAAAACAAGTATGAAGTTATCGAGCACATTAGCAGCAGTTTCATTGACCTCGTTTGGAGTAGTCAATGCTCTGCCTTCAAGTCTTTCATCATCTCTTCAAAATTTATTCTCTTCATCAAACGAACAAGTTGTTTTGGAATTGACCCCAGGTGAATTCATGATAACTGATGAAAGTGAGAAGAATGAATTGAAAAGAAGAGGCTATAAATTCATGGATGTTACCAAGTATCACTCTGATAATAAAGAGGAAGAGGATGGTGACACGGATGATAGTGGTAACCCAATCATTGGTCTTTACAACAAATTAACTCATAAGAAGAATAATAATAATAGTAAGTTAAATAAAGACAAAGATCATGGTATTGAAATGCCAATATACGAATATCCTTCTGAGTTGTCTAAGAAATTGGACTTGCCTGAATTGTTTGCAAACATTAACGTATCGAGTTTGTACGACACCGTTTCTCATCTATCTAGTTTTTACAACAGATACTACAAATCCGCATATGGTTTAGAGAGTTCAAATTGGTTACACGATTTTGTTCACGAAATCACTGCTCCATTGCAACAAAAGAAAGAAAACGGAGTGGAGCAATTGATCACCATTGAAAAATTTGATCACGATTTTGTACAAAATTCCATTATTCTGAGAATTAACAGTATCTCGGATTCAAACCACACTGTTGTGATCGGTTCCCATTTGGATTCCATCAATTTGTTGTTCCCCTCTGTTCTACCAGCCCCAGGCTGTGATGACGATGCATCTGGAACCGCTGCCGCTGTGGAGGTCTTGAAAGTTTACGTTCAGTACCTATTGCAAGATTTGGACAACCGTTGGCCTACCAATAACGTCGAGTTCCATTTTTACGCAGCAGAAGAAGCAGGGTTGTTGGGCTCTCAAGACGTTTTCCACGATAGAAGGGCTAGACAAAGTGGGCTGACTGATTCGATCGTAGCAATGTTGCAATTGGATCAAGTCGGCTATATATCTGAGGACGTGGATGAATACATCGGGGTCATGACCGACTACGTCTCTCCCGGGTTGACCACATTTATGAAGGCACTGATTGTTGAATACTTGTCTATTCCGTATATCGAAGATGTCTGTGGATATGCTTGTTCTGACCATGCTTCTGCTTCCAAATACGGATACCCAAGTGCAATGGTTATGGAGTGTGTTTTGAAAGATGATAACAAATTCACACATTCATCTATGGATACAATTGATAGACTGAACTTTGATCACATTGCCGAATTCGTTAAACTGGGATTAGCTACGATTTTGGAACTTGGTGACTACCAAGGTTTTTAAACAATTGTAATCAAGAGAGAAAGGAAGAAAAAAAAACAAGAGTTAGGTCGATGAAATATTATAACTCATTATGAAAATAGTTTTCATACATATATATATATACAAGTGAATATGGAAAAATAAGAGTATGAACAAATGTGGTTTTTTTTTTATTATTTTGAATCTATTTTTTGTCTTTACCTCTTGGTCTGTCTTTAACCTTCATTCTATTTTGAGTCTTACCCTTTCTGGTCTTGAAACCTTTAGACAAAGTACCCCATGGAGATTGGGACAACTTCTTACCCTTCGATTTACCTCTACCACCACCGTGAGGATGGTCGACTTTATTCATGGCAACACCTCTAACGGTTGGTCTGATACCTCTCCATCTAGATCTACCGGCTTTCCCCCACGATTCGTTTTGGTGATCGATATTGGAAACAACCCCCATGGTAGCACATGCCTCTAAGTGAACGTATCTGTGTTCACCACTTTGCAATCTCACAATGGCTTTGTTTTTACCTTCTATTTTATCCAAGACCCTACCATACGTTCCTGCTGCTCTGCAAAGTTTCCCACCTTCATTTTTTTGCAAACCAATACTGTGAACAATGGACCCAATAGGAATCATTTTGATTGGTAGACAGTTCCCTCTTTGACACGTGTGCACAGACAAAATAGCCGAATCCAAGGATCCATTCATCAGATCCATGATTCTCTTTGGAATCCCATTTCTAAAACTTTCCACATTATCACCTTGTCTCAAACCGTCAGCTGCCAAGATATACGAAAGCTGTTCGGTTTCCACGTTTTTGATAAGAGCAATATGTGCACTTCTACAAGGATCGTATTCGATTCTCTCCACTATATGTTGACCATTGGCCAATCTTTGGAAATCCAGCATTCTAATTCTTCTCTTGTGACCACCACCTCTGTGTCTAACTGTTATTTTACCTTGGTTGTTTCTCCCACCGTTTTTCTTCTGAGGAGCAGTTAAATTTTTCACAGGTCTACCCTTCCACAAATGCGGATTAATAGCTTTTCTAAACCATCTCAAACCTGGAGAATGTGGTTTCAACTTCTTCATCAACCCTGATTCTTTGGCATCCTTTCTTCTTCTCTTGATCAATTCATCTTGTTTTTCCAACACAGACATATCGCTTTCGTTAGGAACGATCGTCAAGATGCTCGGTTTCAATAGATCTAGTGGCTCAGCAATGTTTTCAACACTGGAAGCAGCAGCAGCAGCAGCAGAAGTAGTAGTAGTTTTTCTTCCCGAGAGAACATGGCTTCTCACGTGGAACGCTCTGGCTTGGTTCTTGAAAATTGCAAGCGCACCAACAGTCACAAACTGTCTTGTGGGACTCCTGGTTAGTCCAACAAACACACTCAACATCATAGCCCAATGTATTTTTTTTGTTGGTTTATATTCTTCTCTGTTTTAATGTAAACCTATCAGATCTTCACGAGATGTTAGTATTTCGTTTTACAGTGAAGAAAGAGCGAGTAAAAGAAAAAAAAAAATATTTCTTAAGAAAAAAACTTGTTACTCGACATAGACATAGAAAGAGAGAGAAAGAAATAGGCTGCATTCGGGTAGCACAATACTTGGTAAATCAAAGAAACGACAGTAACTACTTTCACTAAAGAAGACCACAACAAGAACGAAATATTTAAGATATCATTACAATTAGTGTCGTCAAGAATAAAAAATTAACTGGATAGTTTTAATTCTTTTAGAAAATAGTAACGAAATTTATTATTATTAAGTTATATATTAAATATAAATGAGTATATATATGTAGTGTAAAGTTTGTCTTAAGGGAATTAAAACTGGGTTTCAGTGTTTTGTTTTGTTGTTTTATTTTAATGTATTGTATTTTCATTGATTGTTGTAGATGTAGTTGTTGTAGTAGTAATAGTAGTTGTTGTAGTAATAGTAGTAGAAAATAGTTGCGGTTTATCAGATTTGGTCTTCTTTCGACGTGATTTGAATCAATTGGGAGAGAGAGACAGAAAAAAAAAATAAAAGCAGGAATAAGTTTGAGAAATAATAGATAATGTTTCAATAGGTAGAGAACAATAACATCCCCAATCAAATAAATTTTAGTTTCAAAAATATGTAGAGAAACAGGAAAAAAAATTTAGAAAGTTGGATGGTAATCTGTTAGCATCAAAAAGTTGAACTTATTTCAGTATCGGAAAAGAGAAAAAAGAGCTAAATCGAATAAACATACACCACTCGCGTGTGTGTGTGTGTGTGTGTGTGTGTGTGTGTGTGTTTGCAATGTATGTGTAAACGAATAGCAGATTTCAAAATGTGAGAAAAAAAATAGTGATCAATTGTCAATGGCAAAATAGGTTAGCAACAATATAAATTTCTAAATCAATGTATCAATGATTAATTAAAAAAAAAAATTTTAATTGGAATTGTTAAAGTTCGTTTTTTTCTAGAAGAAATTAAAAAAAGAAAAAAATATAATAATTTAATCATTTAAATATAACTAGTTCGATATTCAATCGTATTTTTCGATAAAATAGACGTCGACATATGAAAAATGGACAATTAAAGATCAGAATCTAATATTTCAAAACAATTATTTAATAAAATGTATATTTTTTTTTTTTTCTTATTTCTCTTCCAAGTAATAGCAAAATGAAAACAATGGAAAAGAAGAACTTCAAAAAAGAATAATAAAGCAAGCAAAACCAACCAAATAGCAACAACAAGTAACAATAACAATAGCGACAATAGCAACGACAACAACAATAAAAATAAAACAGAAAAATAATAATGAAAATAAAAACACAGGAAACCACAAAGTCAATAAACAAAAACAATCTTCATTAAAACATATAATTAATTAAAGCAATTCAACAAATAACATGAAAAATAGGAAACATCGTTATGTAATTAATAAATTTTAAAACGTAATTAATAGTAGTAAATTAGATAATGAGAAGAAAAAAAAAATGTTTGTTCAAAGTGTGACAGTAGTAGTCAGCAATAGTAGCAGCAATAGCAGTAGTAGCAGCAAATGTAATAATTAAAATAGTAAACAGGCCCAACAAAAAAAGATAATAAATAATTAATAAAAAATAAAAATAGTTTTTATTTTTTAAAGAAAAGATGAGTGAAATTCAAAAAGCAAATTAGTATTATTAGTATGGATTTGTGACTTTTCTTCATTCTTTATAATGATCAATTTCTTTAATTCTTAGTTCTTTACTTTTCTTTTGGGGAGGAGGGAGGGGGATGGAAAAAAAATATGAGTGGGGGGGAGGGTTTCTTTTTTAAAAAGATAAAAAAGATTGAATTGAATGTTTGTTGCAAAAAAGTTTGCAATCGAATCAATAAGACAGCATTGAAATTAAAATGGAAAATTAGAGTGACATGAACATAGTTCAAAAGTTTCAAAGTGGAGGAAGAATTGATCTCTTTAGGAAAAATTGGGGGAAAATTAGCCATAAAAAATTACAATTCAAAATTAAAACCATCACTGCAAAAGATATAAAAAAAATCTCAATCGTCAAAGATTCAACCAACAAAAAAGAGAAGCAACATAAATTCAGGTATAATAATAAAATAAAAAAAAAGGTAGGGTTTGAAAAACAGGGAAAATGATAAAAAGAAAGAGAGAAATGAGAAGAGGAGAGAATAAAAAAAATATATCTTCAATTCAATTCAAACTGATCTAGTTTTGTTTTTCGTGTTGAGTAGAAACTCTGTTCATGGCAGCTAAGAAATCTTCCAAGGTTCTGTTACCAGCCTTTTCTTTCTTCTTACCGTTCATCAATCTGTCAAAGGATTCAGATTCAGACATCAAGTAGTAAGCACCACCCATGATGAAAAAGACACCCAAAGACCAGATGTAGACTCTGACAACAGTGACGATATCGGTCCAGTTTTGAGACCACCAACCGAATAAAGTAAACATAGTAGCAATAACATCGACACAGAAAACTGCACCGGCCAATTGCCAAGATGGAATACTGGACCAGAAAGGACCAACAGCTCTGGTGATAAAAATCAACCAATTTTCAGTCAAGGAGATTTGCAAAAACATAATACCATCAATGGCACCAAAGTTTTGAATGATACCACCCTTTGGTAAGAACATGGTGGTCAAACAGATCCAAGAACCAATAGCCAAGATAATCCCCAAAATGATGGACATACCCCATAATCTTGGTAGGTTCCATTTAACTGGTTTAGCAGCATATGGAGCATTATCATAAGCAATAGCCAAAGTAGCAACATCAGCGAAAATAGCAATAAAGACAACCAAATCGATATCTAGAGATCTATCCAAATTAGCAATCCACAAACCCAAGAAAATTTCCAAATGTAGAGACAAAGCAATTCTGTAAACAACATAAGAGTACATTCTGTGGAAAATTTGTCTCGAGGTTTTCAAAGCATCAATAATGGCACTCAAACCTGGGGCCAAGAAAACAATATCAGCAGCAGATCTAGCAGCATCAGAAGCACCTTCAACAGCAATACCAGTATCGGCTTTTTTCAAAGATGGGGCATCGTTAACACCATCACCGGTCATGGCAACCAAGTAACCTCTGTTTTGCAAGATTTCAACAACGTTGTATTTGTGTTGAGGGAAAACTTCGGCAAAACCATCAGCATTTTCAACAAAATCACCCAATTCGGCACCAGTCATATCACCACCTAGACCACCTAGACCTAATCTTTCAGCATCGTAAATGTTGACACCCAAACCCAATTGTCTACAAGTTTCCTTAGCAATACCAACGGCATCACCAGTTAACATTTTAACTCTTAGACCTAAATGTCTAGCTTCAGCAACAGTTTGAGCAGTATCGTCTCTTGGAGTATCCATACATGGCATAACACCCAAGATTTCCCAGTGACCTTCACCTCTCTTTCTAGCAACACCCAAAGATCTGAAACCTCTTGAGACCAATTCAGCAACTTTGTTTTCATAGTTTTCTCTGATATCTTCTGGTAATGGATGGTCTTCTTCAACGGTTTTCAAGACAAACAATGGAGCACCTTTAACACAGATGATTTTTTCACCTTCTGGAGATTGAACAACAGCAACAACTTTTTTGGAAACAGGATCGAAAGGATGGAAATCCAAAACTTTGTATTTGGTTAACAAACTTTTAGCTTTTGGATAGGCAATCAAAGATTTCAAGAAAGCTTTATCAATAGCATCCAAACCCTTCTTCTTTCTGGAAGCAGCCAAACAAGCGGTCAACATCAAGTCATCGTCATCAACACCTTCAACAGTGTATGGTTCGTGTAGAGACAATTTGTTTTTGGTCAAAGTACCAGTTTTATCGGAACACAAGATTTCAACACCGGCCAAAGATTCAATAGCAGACAATTTTTGGACAATAGCCTTCTTTTTAGCCAAGTAAGCAGCACCAACAGCCATAGTGGTGGTGACGACAGCTGGCAAACCAACTGGGACACCGACAATGGTGATGGCCTAAGTGTATCTCAAGATATTAACAATTCTATCGGTTCTGTAGAAACAAGCACACCAGATCAACAATAGGGTTAGAATAACTAAAACCAACAAAATTGTACCAATACCGTTCAAAACTTCAGTGAAATGACCTTGACCACCAGCAGCCAAATTGACCAAAGCAGCAGCTCTACCAACAAAAGTGTTGTCACCAGTAGCAATAACAATCATGAAACCTTCACCTCTCTTAACAGTGGAAGAGGAGAAAGTTGGAGCACCATAATGTTTATCAACGGCCAAAGATTCACCGGTAATAGCAGATTGATCGACTTGCAAGAAACATTCTTCAGTAACCAATCTACCATCAGCAGGAATAACAGTACCATCTTCCAATTGTAAGATATCACCAGGAACAACTTCGTTAGCTGGAATTTCAACTAAAGAACCATCTCTGATAACAAAAGCAGAGTTAGCCAAAGTTTTTTTCAATTCTTCGACAATAGAACCAGCTTGGTATTCTTGGATGAAACCAACAGCAGCATTTAATAACAATAGAGCACAAATAACACCGAAATCAACCCAATCTTCCAAACCAGCAGCCAAGATAGCAGCAGCTTCCATAACAAATTGGATAGGACCAATGAAAAAACCCAAAAATTTGACAAACTAAGATTCGTTTTCTTCAGCCATTTGATTCAAACCCCACTTCTTTCTTCTTTTAGAAACTTCGTCAGAGGTCAAACCGTAGTTTGGATCGGTTTGTAATTGTTCTTCTGGAACAACTCTAGCGGCACCGACAGCATGGTGTTCTTCTTCTTCTTCTTCATCATCATCACCAGCGTGATGGGATTGTAAGTCTTCAATCAATTGATCGATATCTTCATCTTCGTCATCGTCTACGATAACAGGTTTTGTTTCAACCGGTTTTTCAACAACAGGTTCATGAACTTGATCAGCCATTTCTTTTTATATATAACTATAAGTATTCTTTGAAAAACAGTTGTTGTTGGGTTTTCTATTTTCTTATTATAGTAGTAGGAGAGTTATACATATAAACTGTATAATAATAGTATGATAATAATAGAGAAGAGAAAAATATAAATAATTTATCGAAACTCATTCTTATATATACATATATATATATACCATCACACACTCTATCAATTACACATGCGTAATTAATTCGGAACAATTACGAATAATTATATTATTAATTTTAAAATTAATATTAATATTAATATATTTTTTTCTCTTTTCAAAGATTGCATTAGTATGTACAACAAACCATCACCAACATCATCGTAATCATCTTCGTTATTACTAGTATTATCACATATGAGACTGAGTACTACAAGAAACAATAACAACAAATTAAATTAAATTAATTTTTAAAAAAAAATTAGGAAGAAGAAAATAATTTTAAAAAAAATTTCTCTTCTTGCAATACTATTCGATTAAATAAAAAAAATGTATATACGATAGTCGCCTTCTACAAGGAAATACAAGTGAGTTCTAGTATATACGGTATGGTCATCAAGATGATGAGATAATATTATGAAAATTAATATTAATATTACTATTAATATTACTTACTATGAGAGATAAAAACTCCTATCAAAACAATTACTACTTATTTATTGCGTAGTGGTGTTGTTTGCTCATTACTAGTAGTCAGTTTGTTGAGTTGTTTGTTTTGCTTGTTTTGTTTGTTTTGTTTCTCATTCGATGTTGTTGTTTGTTTACTGTGATGTCTTAAAGTGTGTATACTTTAACAAATATATTTCTTTCTTTTTTTTTTAATAGAATTTAACGAACAAACGAATTAACGAATTAACGAATTAACGAAGCAGAAAGAACTTTTTTCTTTTTTTAAAATATATACGTATTTTTGTTTGTATAAATATCCAAATTAGGAAATGCACCGAATATAATAACCCCAAGAGATACTTTTGAAAATTATTATTAGAGTTGAAGATGAATATGAATATTCTCTTATCTGATAGTTACTACTACTACTACTACTACTATCATCATTATGGTAATGCCGCACAGTTTCATGTAGTAGCAGTAAGTAAGGTATAGTGTTGGAGATAGTCACGTTCTTACCCTTCTCTCTGTGTCTCGCTTAATCTCGCATTCTTCCTTCTGTGCATGTGTATCTAAGCATCATTCTATCACTTGCACTATAAAACGAAGAAAGAAAAAAAAAAAAAGGAAACCATATGGAAAACAACTATGACGCAATCGTTTTTGTTTTTTACAGAAAAAAAGATGGTCTACAGGATATTACAGTTTGGTTTGTTTGCTTTTTTTCTATCTTGTATGAGATAATAATTTGTCTGTTTAATTATAATCATGTTCTATTAGAAGAAGATAGTAGTAATGGTATATAAAAATGATAATCCCTCAATTAGATAGTATTACTGTACTGTTGCGTAGTGAGTGTAATACTCCTATTGTTGGTTATTGTGTATATATGTAGATGTTACTGCACAGTAATACAGGGAATGATAAACGACACACTAAAGCAAAAGTAGAGAAAAGAGAAGAAAAAAAAAGAATAGAATAACAGAACTTATCGATAGAAAACAGATATGCTGGTGAGACATAACTGTAGAGAGGAATCGTATACACGTGGATATATAGACACATACTATATCTCTCTCGTGTGCACCCCATCTTTAAATCTTTTTTTCTTTCTTACTGCCACTACTATTGGTTAATAGTTGTAGTTGTAGTAGTAGTAGTAGTAATATACTCAAGGTATATGGAGATAATCAAATATAGACAGACGCTAAAATAACTCAATCTTATAATAGTAGTAGTAGTTACCAGCTAGTAGTAGCAATTGTTGTTCCACGGAAGAGTGGAACAACATGCCTTATCTCATAAACGATAACAACTCATTGTTTTACCTAGCATACAGAAGAATACTAGATTTGAGATGACCTGATAACATGTAAGGGTTTCACAACACTTTTTCTTTTTTTTGGAAAAAAGTAGATGATGAGATGACGATTTTACTGCATTGGATAATTATCGCAAGCTGTGTTTATCGATGATGTTGTTGAAGCAAACCTATCTGAACCTAGGATTCTTTCATGCTAAGATTTGTTTACTATTGCATACTTTGTTTTTTACTACTCTGCTCATGAGTAGTGGTCACGCGGCAAAGTAATACACCATGGAGAAAAGTAAACAAGTTGTGTATTTGTATATATATATAGATTCACAATTTATCATGAAAAGATAAGCGCAAAAGGCATGACTAGTAACATATTATGTATAATACACAAGGGGAGGATTCTTACATAATAATAATAATAATAATAATAATAATAATAATAATATAGAAAAAGGTCTACACGTATTCCATCAGTAGACTTCCCTTTGGATATATCATACTGTTATCTTTGATCAGTTTTGTATTGTCATTTGGTATCACTACTCTGGGAAATGTAGTCACTAGTTGGAATTTGCATTCTGTTTGCTCATTGTCACAGCTTAAATCTCTTATCTCATCAATCATCTCGGTTTCCCTTTCAATGGTGATATTATTCTTGTGTTTCCATGTTTCATATTCTGTATTAATCATGTTATCTATATCTTCTTCATCTAATTCTTCAATAGAATCATCTTTGAATAGATTAGATTGCGGATCATTCAATAGTTCTTCTACCCTATCTGTAAGTCTTTCACGTATCTTTTCAGAATCCCAACATTCATTGGCATTGTTTATTTGTAAAAAATCAAATACCTCTATATCCTGATAAAGATCACTTAGATATGGTGGTGATGACGACAACGATTCGCTAGAGAAATATTTTAAAATGTATTTTAAACCATTGGCATCACGGATTTGAATAACAATGTTATTCTTACTCTCTTTATCAAAAGGTGATAAAAATTTGAAACTTCTCTTCAATAGATGGAAAACCTTCATATTCTCACACAGCTTCTTGTGTAGTTTCAATTTATCCTTGGCTAGAGATTCTTTGTACTGTGAATCTTGTTCTTCCTTCAACCATCTTGTTGTTTTGATTTCTTGTAAATCGGTTCGACTACTAAACATTTCCATCGAATACTTGCTGTTTTCTCCGCAAAGTTGTTGTATACATCTAATCATCAATCCAGGTTTTTCAAAACGAACAAATCCTCCAAGAACACTCATAACTGTGCTACCAGAACTACCAGAAGAAATGATCGCACTGTTACCCACATTGGCAATGATGTATATGGAAGGGGTTTGTTTGATTTTTAAACTTTTAGCAACATTCCATCCTTCAAATTGATTCAAGACATCGCAGATGTATAACTTATGAGTTTCTCTATTGTCTTGGAAAAACTTGATCACTTGATCATCAAGGAAAACTTTCTTAACGAAATCAATACTATTCTCATCACACATACCAGTTGTGGGCGGTTTAATCGTACTTTCTTCAGTGGTTTCTCTGTCTGTATCAACTTTTTCTTCTTCTTCTTCTTCTTCTTCTTCTTCTTCTTCTTCTTTTTCTTTTTTCACAGGTATCAATCCTCCTAGAGTGATCAAAACCATGTATTTGAAATTATCTCTACAATCATCGTATACTTCATTGAACGATTGAAATTCTAAACTATTGATCTTCTCCTCAATGCCATCCTCATGATCCATTTTCAAAAGGATCTCTTTGAAAGTAAGTTCTCCATCGATATTAAAACATTGGAAGTCTCCAATATTTTTCTTATTCACATATTTACCCATTCTGGATTGAGTGGTTGACTTATCAACATCACCACCATCATGATCACCACCAACACCATTGGAACGTAATCCTATACCGTAGCAGATCATTCCCCATACAAATCCCAACAATCTGAATCCCAAGCTTAATAGAGTGTTTGGAATAAACAACAGCACCATCAAGAGATTAGATGATGGCACTGAATTCGTGAATAGACTGTTATTAGGGGGGTTCGTTGCCACATCGTCTCGAACCACTGCATGTCCCCTTTTGAAACTATACGTCATTGGGAGACCAGGTCTGAAAAATGACCTGTATTGTTCATCAAGTCTCTTGGCTATAGGTAATCGAGGTCTAAAGCTCGCATAATCAGGTAACAGTATAGAATTGGCGCTGCCCATGATTGAAGGCGGGGCCATCGAAGCCATTGCAGGAGGCAAAGGTGGCGACAGTGTTGGTGGTGGTGGCGCAGACTGCGTACGGACAAACTGCTGCCAGTCGCCATCAAAATATCTCGCTAATGAGGATTCCAGATCCCAATGCGTTATTTTCAACAACTTGATCACCATGGATAAATCTTCATCACTAAATGCAGAGATCAGTTGAAATTCATGCAATGTTGAACGTTCTTGTTCGTTCAATGAGTCATATGCTGTGTCATCACCATTGGTGTCACTCATTTTTGTGTCTATAATGTTTTGTAGACTCTGCTTTGCTTGCCTTACAGAGGTGTCAAATGTGTTGAACTTTTAACACACAAAAATCAGTACCTGTATGACCTGTCGTTTAAATAGAGAAATATAATCCAAAAAAAAAACGTGTATCACGTGTTTTAGGAAAGATTTCTATTGCAATCTTCAACCAATTACGACTATTACACACACACACATATATATATATATATATATATATCTATACACAAAGTACTATGGCTTTCTGCATATGCAGTACCAGTTGTCCTTTTCGTATCCGGAACTGACTATTATCCCGCCAGCACTCACACAGTCTGCCTCCAATTCACCCTCTCTGTACAAGTGGTAGTATCTGTACTTGGTAGGCTGTTTGTCCTCTCTCTCGTTGTTTTTCTGTAATTCTTCCCTTTCTAGTCTATCTGTTTCAGCTTGCTTTTTTTGCACTTCTTCTTTTTGCAATTTCCATTCAGCAATATATTTGGCTCTATCCTTTGGCTCAATATTAGATAGATCAGGTTTGGCTCCGGCTTTCTTATTATTACTGCTATCAACAGGAGCTTTCTTGGTTGAGTTCAATTTACCCTGTAATACCCAAGGCACTAGAACATCCTGTTCCATACTAGAGTCATACCCTCTTCTCGAGTCTTTCTGTTCCAAGGCCCAACAGTAGATCAACATCTCACCTCCGGACTTGATCTTGCTCATTATATGTTTGATAGCCATGACACGTCTTTCAGTAGTACTCCAATGGTGAACAACAGCTATCGAAATGGCAAAATCAAAACGGTTGTCCTGGTGTGGCAAATGCATACCATCGGCCACCATCACGTTGTAGTTCTTGGGATCGATCTGCTGAGCACACTCAATTAGCCCGCTGGATCTGTCGGAGCCCAGAAGTATCACGTTGGGATTGATGTTCAAATATTTACCGTTCCCACACCCAACATCAATACCAATAGACCCCGTCGTTCTTTCTTCCAAAAACTTGGTCACAATAGGCCACGGCTTGTATCATGTTTCAGAGAAATGACTCGCAATTTCATTGTACACTTTGTGCACAAACTCTTCCTCCTTGGCTTCTTCAGTAGACATTTCTTTTGTAATGGCTGCGCTTAGCTTGTCATGTTTTGAGGCAGGAGTTTAAGGAGAGTATATATCCAATTCATACTCATCTCTACTCTCTCTTACATGAAAAAGAAGAAAGGAAAAAAAGAAAAAAAACCAGATCTCGCCGTTTCAGCGTCTCTTGCTCTGTTTCGTCAAGGAAGAGAGTATTTGGAACAGCTCATTTGGTCATCATCATACAGTAGCAAACAACACACCATCCTGCATCTCCTTGTCAACCACCATTGGAACAGAACACGCAATCTCAATAAACGAAAAATGTCTGTACAGGAAAGTAAAAATTTGCTAGCTTCAAGAAAACGGTCAGGGTTTGCACTATTGTTTCTATTTGCATGTGTAGGATTGCCACTCTGGTATAAGTTTACCAATGTTTACAGAGCAGTTCTGCCCGTGGAATACATCGAGTCACTGCACAATGACCACCACCAAGACATACATTTGTCTATTCCGGTGTATTTGGATACGCAGGGCTCCGCGTACCACTTCCCAGACCTGGTGGACGCTGTGCAAGTTCAAGTAGACCATGCGCTACTTCAAGAAGAGTGGGACCTCGAATGGTCGTTGCAAATACTAGCTCTAGAGCAGGACTCTCAAGTGAACGAGATCGATGACTATATAGTCAAGTTGGAATTGGACGGCGATGTTGGCTGCTCTCTGGCGTACGATACAAAGACAACTAGTGTTTTTTTCACTGACGAAAGTGTTGCATCGAACGATTTGCCATTTTTCATCGCACAGAGTTTGATGAAATACACTTTCAGAACAGAGTTTCAGTACTACCAGAAGGAATTCCAACACCCAACAAAGAACAGAAACATTCAAAAGACAAAATCTTTGGCCATCGACTATTCACCAAAAGTCCATATTGCCATCTCCCTGTTAAGCGGAGGAGGTGTACCGGTGGGATGGGATATCGAACCCGTCCTAAGCGAGCTATTCACACCATTCAGAAAATTCCTGTCTCCCATTGTCAATTTCACCGTTGACACAGACGTTATCTATTACAACGATTTGAATTTGCACAAATTGAGCGAATTGGACCACAGTGTAACGGAACACGATATCTCGACCATTATAGATCTATCAGAACTAACTTCTACAAACAACTATTATCCAGGCGAAATCAATGTTATCAACTTAGCTATTCTTTTCCCAGAGGAAGACTTGCCTGAGTCATTTTTCGCGAATTCCATTGAAACTATGTGGCAGAGTTACTTGGTTCCTCAATGGGGGTCGCTGTTCATTAATGAAAAGGCGTTGTCTAGCACCAGCGGCAACCAATTAACATACGAATATTTGAGTCCCATCATTTATAAATTCTCCAATGAGCTTTTCCCACTATTAGGTCTTTCGAAATACGAAGAGGCGATCTCAACCCCTCTGTTGACTATTGACGCGTTTAGAAGAACAACGACAATATACAACAACATGGACAAATCCATAGAAACCTTGATGTCCATAGTCCAAATGACTGAAAAACTACCAGAAATGGCTATTCCTAGAGAAGTGTCTAGATATATTGAGAGTGCGTTGAACTTAAGAGTGGAAATCATTGACATAATAAACAATCCGCAGAGTAATGATTGGACTACGGCCTTGAAACTGTCTAACGAATTCAAGGATATCACAGAGAAGGCCTTTTTCCACAAGGACATGGTGCAAGAGAATTTTGTTCCACAGGAGCATAAAATCGCAGTGTATTTGCCTTTGCTAGGACCTGTTTCATTGGTTTGCTTGAGCGGGTTTTTGAAATTATGGAAAGAGAAAAGCAGCACTGAAGAAACCACACCAGAAGATGAAAAGAAAAAGCAGTAACTTGCTTGGTGGTGCTGTGCATATGCTGTTTGTGTATCTATTAAGTCAGTTTAGCCACCGCATATATATATATATATGTATAAATGTATAAATAAATCACATGACTCGCTCTTACTCAAAACGAATATTTTCAATGTTGGCCGTGAGGAAAATTAAGAGGCTCCCTACGAAACAACAAGACAATTAAGAAGGACAAATCACCAAAGTCCAGAGAGTAGCATGAGCGGGTTCACAACATTGATTGAACGGTTGAATGAGTCTCAGTTCCAGAATATTGTCTCTCTTTCGTACTACATCGGGGTGAAACAGATTGTTGACCAGTTGACCAACAAAGATGAAGACTACTGCCAGTGGAAACTGCAACAGTTCAGAACAGGGGAAAGCTCTAATATGAGCGACATTATAGAGGAGTATATGGCTAGATTGAAAGATGAGAATGCGGGAGACTCAGACGAGGAAGAAGACGATGGGTATTGGGACGAGGACGAGGATGAGGAGGAGGAGGGAGAAGATGATGATGAAATGGAGGAAGAGGACCACACAAAGGGAGCTTGGCCCAACCAGAACAACCTTCATGTGGGCGACGAGGATTTCATAAAAAGACACAATCTGCCGTTCTCCACCGAACACAACGAGAAAGATGCCATTATGCAAGAAGAAGACATGGCAGAAGTAGACGATAGTGTATCGGAACCGTGTGACACTACCAACAACAAGCATGAAGCCCATGAGATCAACAGAGTTCCAGCTGATTTGGTATTTCCTAAAGACTTATACGACACGGTTATAAGGGAAAACACAGGTATTACCAAAGAGCTAACAGATCCAGAAAAACTAAAACTATTGGGTGAAAATATGGATAGAGATCAGATGGATAGGTTTGAACTCTACAGAAGAAGCAAACTACCTAAAACATCTGTGAGAAGGCTTATTGGGATTGTGACTAGACAGACGGTCCACACCTCGACAGCCTTATATTTGTGTGCGATTGGAAAGTTGTTTCTGGGAGATGTTGTTGAAAAAGCTATCCATATCAAGAAGAAGTACCTGATTGCTCACAGTTTGAAATCGTTAAGCTCTAGAAAATTGTATGGAAACAGAATCTTGAAAATTTTGAAGAAAATAACCAAAGTACTAGAAAACTTCAATGGTGGTACGACCAACATGAAGAGTGCGAAATCTTCCACCGCATCGTCATCAACAAATCAGAATCCAAGTGTCAACAGTGCACTATCGGACAAGTTGCAATACAACTTAGCCAATGATGATTTGGACTACTTGTTCAATGAAGACAACATTGCGTGTGACACCATTTTCCCTATTGAACACGAGCAGCTAATGCTAGATAACGACTTGGAAGAAGACGATTACTATGAAAATTGCAACGATCTGAAACAACGGAATTTAAAAGACATGCTAAGAAGTTTGAAAGAACTATTGGAAGACAATACGCTGATAACCACGCCTTCCTCCGGAAAGTCCAGCTCACAGGGAGCTTCTTTGAGTGGGAATCAGTTTGGCAGATTGAAGGCCTTGGTTATTCAGTACAACTACTGGTTGGAAAAATTCAACGAGTTGGATTGCAATATCGACAAATTCGATGATTCTCCACTCCAACCGGAACATGTGCAAGAAGCCTGGAGACTTTACAGAGAAGAATCAGCAACGTTACCACCGAGTGCGTACAGATTGCAAGGTGAAGGTACAGGATGGCTCTTTTAAAGAAATAGAGAAAGAGAAAAAAAAAACATGCACAAACACACTAGGTATATACAACTACATAATGAGATAGTATTATTTGTAATTCTTCCAACTCATCCAAAAACTCACACTTTGATATCCTCAGTTTTTCCTTTTGTGATAGATGAGTAAAGAGATCCCACATGGTGGACCCTTGGACTGATCCGTCGGAATGCATTCTGTCTTTGTATAGTTGCAAAGTGCTGTATTGTAAAAGAGTGTACATCTTCAAGTTTCTAGTCATTAGTAGGTTTTGGTACATGATTTGGCCAAATTTCTTATCTACACCAGATATAGGATCATAGCAAGCCCAATGCAATGGTGCCTGTGTTTTTAGAGTAGTGTCTCTGGTAGACGAGTACTTGCTATTCACATAATCTATGATATTGTTCACTTTTTCATCTGGCATATAACAAAAACAACACTCCGATATTATGATCAATGGGTAGGATGGATCAATATGTTGTTCAAAATTTTTAGTGAATTGGTTGATGTCATTAAGGTCCATCGATATTAGATTGTATTCGTGTTCCTTTGAGTCTGTATCTGTTTGTTTGAATAGAGGTGATTATGCTTTCAAGATTTTTGATTTCAAACTTATGGTATCGGTAAAATCAATGTCCAAGTATTTATGGAAGTCAACAACTGACCTATACTGGAAATACCTTAGATCAGATCCACATCCCAAATTTATAACCTGCACGTTTTTCAAAGATGTGATATTGAATTTCTCAAGCAACAGATGATCAATTGCCGTCGTACGCAAGTATGTTCCTATATTCATTATCGGGTTTGAGCTCCTAACGTTCGTCGACGGGTTGTTAAAAGAATTCCCACTCACGCGCAGCCTATAATCACCAAAACCCGATCTGGACCCCAGAGTTGTCGATGCCGATCCTGGTATGGTGGCAGCACTAGTTGAAACCGAACATTTCCTACTAATTTTTTGAAGAGTTCTTTTCAGTTTGGATTCTTCGTGCTGTTTCAAGACGTTTACAGAACCGCCTTGTCCATCTTGCTGTTCCTGTAGCATGACTTGTTTCAAAGCAGGTAGGTACTCGAAATAAACTTGGTTATAGTTGGGAATGTATTTCTCAATGACATCATCTGGCAAGTTGTTTTTCGCCATTGCTGCTATTTTACAATTCAACGCATCGTAATCGGTTTCTTGAACAACGAGATGTTTCATTAGTGCTTCACTTTTGTTTGCTTGTCTTGCTGTTATAGCTCCATCATCTTACTATCCATCCGAAACATTGCTAAGAGTTCACAATACCCACGTCCAATCAACACTTTTATCCCTACTCATCCGAATAAAGTTTAAATTCAGGTCGGGGGGAGGATATAATAAAAATATCGTTTAAACAGGCACCGTCCACAATGATATATGGAAGAACCCAAAAACTATAGTCCATTTTTTATAGATTTTAATTTTTTTGTTTTTTTTTAGAACACTTTTTTCCGTTTGTTCTCTCTCACTCTCTTTGACTCGACGATATTATTTATAGACTAGCCAACGTTTAATGTCAATGAACTTACATTCTCACGTAGTTTAAATGTTCGTTGATGTGTTGGTGGACTATAGGTCAACTCGAGTCTCTATTATTACCTTGTAGATAGAGGTAATAGAAAACCCTATACAGTCTTTAAAGAATTGAGAATACACGCCTTGTCATTGTTATTAAAAAAAAAATAAAAGGAATAACGAATTAAGATATAGACAGAGAGACCACAAGCACAAATATAAATTTAAGATAGAATGGGTAATTCAAGTTCAAAACCAGTCTCTGGCTCTGCATCAAGTTCCAAATCCAAGAAAGGTAACAATAAGTCATCAAAGACTAGTCCAATTGGGAATTCCAGTGGGAAAAAAAGTAGTGGTTTGCTACCTAAAAAACTGGCTAATTTAAATACGGTAAAGGATAACGTTTCAAATGCTATTGATGGTGTGACTAGCAGCACCGATACGAGAACCTCTGGCACATCCACAACTACAAATGTGGTGCAGGACGTGCGCTCTTCCTCAACTAGTGTTCGTTCAGGCGGATTGCTCAGCAAGAAAGCCTCAATAACAAGCATTGGTAAGTCAAAAATCAATGCAGTAGATCAGCAGGAGCCACCACAGCAGCCACCACAGCAGCCGCTACAAATAGAACAAGAGCAAGCACAAAAAAAAACTCAACAACCATTTCAACACCACAAGAGAAGTAAAAGTACAGGCTCCATACCCACTTCAGGTGATCTGGAAGAGTTCAGCAGACAAAACAAACAGAGTAGCAGCTCTGCAAATACGAAAGAGGGCGGGGACGGAAATCACAGTTTCAATGGTCCAAAGGACCAAGACGAAGATGAAGATGAGGAAGAGGAGGAAGGAGACGAAGACGACGATGAAGAGGAAGAGGAAGAGACTGAAAAACGAAACCAGCGCGCCTCTAGACCAGGTTCGGCGTCTTCGCAGAAAAGCTTGCAACAAAGGACGTCATCGAGTTCGAGCAAGAAAAGCGGGTCTGGATCCATATTCAATAAGAAGGGACCTTCTGCTCTGCAACCACCTCCGTCGCTTTCTAAAAGTAGCAGTTTCTCCAAAAGTTCCATGTCATCTAGAAAATCATCGTTTGATAAAAACTTGCCTCCCTCTATGGTCACGATAGGTCCATCTTCAAGTATATTAAAAAAAAATTCCAGCAGACACTCTATGTCATCGTCCGCATACTACTCCGATAACGCACTAACGGACGAAGACAACGATAACTCGTCACCGCAGCTTTCTAAAAGAAGATATATCGATTCGAGCAAAAGACAGCTGTCCAGTAGCTCGAGAAGAAGTTCCAGCGGATCAGTGCTTTCAAACACCTCCTTGGGAACCAGTGGCAGCAGCAAGCATCTAAACACTCCGCTGAACAGCTCCAAGAGAAACAGTAGTTTTGGTGACATCGATCCAGCTTACCAGATGGAGCAGGCTTCAAGAACATCCACCAAAAACTCAACGAGCAGTTCAAACAACGGCAATGCCAATAGCATTTACAATGGCCAGCCTATGGGAAGCAGAAAGTCGTCTTTCAGTAGTCTGAGAAGTACCGGCAAATCCGCTTATAGTACACCAGTGGGCTCTCCAGCTATCGAGATGCAAACTCCAAACGCTGGCAGCCAATCCAGTGATTATTTCTCTCTTGATGCTCAGAAGTACCAGGAAATAAACGGGGACAATGACAAGAGTTACAACACCAGCGAACAATTAAACGGAAGTTATGATGGTCAAGAAATGGCTGGCAAAGCCGGGACACCAGTATACGTAGGTGATACCACGGCAAATAGCAACATTGTGGTAAATTCGAAGTTCCAAGACCTTCGTGTTGGTGATGATGTCAGCCATTTGGACGAACAAGAGAAACAAGATCTATTGTCTCAGATGCAAGGCCTGTCGATATTGGACAATGTAATCGTACAGCAGCCGATTCCAGGACGCGATAGTGGCGGTGTCAGCAATGGGTCTGTGATCGGGATGGTTCCGCAAGACCAAAGAAACACATCAATACCTACTGAGCCAAGTAGTGGACTTATCGTTGAAAAAAAGCCTGTGAAAAGACCAATCAAACCAATTGACATTGATGTGACTATCCAGAAGCTATTGGATGCAGGGTACTCCGGTAAGAGAACTAAAAATTTGGTACTAAAGAATTCTGAGATTCAGCAAATTTGTTCGATTTCAAGGGACATTTTCCTAGAACAACCCTCTTTGCTAGAATTGTCCCCACCTGTCAAAATTGCAGGTGACGTTCACGGCCAATTTCAAGATCTTGTCAGAATGTTTGACAAGTGTGGGTTCCCACCGTCTGCGAATTACTTGTTTTTAGGGGACTATGTCGATAGAGGTAAACAATCGTTGGAGACGATTCTTCTATTGTTGTGTTACAAAATCAAGTACCCTGAGAATTTTTTCCTTCTAAGAGGGAACCACGAATGTGCCAGTGTTACCAGAGTTTACGGATTCTACGATGAGTGTAAGAGAAGATGCAATATCAGAACGTGGAAATTGTTTGTGGATACTTTCAATACGTTGCCATTGGCTGCCATTGTTGCAGGGAAAATTTTCTGTGTCCACGGTGGTCTTTCACCAGTTTTGAACTCTATGGACGAGGTCAGACACGTTTCAAGACCAACAGACGTTCCTGATTTTGGTTTGATTAACGACTTGCTATGGAGTGATCCAACGGACTCTATCAATGAGTGGGAGGACAACGAGAGAGGGGTTAGTTACTGTTACAACAAAGTCGCTATAAACAAGTTTTTGAACAGGTTTGGCTTTGATTTATTTTGTAGAGCTCACATGGTTGTCGAGGACGGGTACGAGTTCTTCAATGCACACACTCTAGTCACCGTGTTCAGTGCGCCGAACTACTGTGGAGAGTTTGACAACTGGGGTGCAGTTATGAGTGTGAGTGATGCATTGTTGTGTTCTTTCGAATTGTTGGAACCTCTAGACAGTTCTGCGTTGAAACAAGTGATGAAGAAGGGGAGACAAGAAAGAAAGCAAGCTGCGATAGTGGCTGCTGAGCTTGAGCAGCTGGAAAACCAACAGTCGGAGAGCCAACCAGCTGAGTATAGTTCTGAAATTTGAAATTTGAACGAGTCCTCTATATGTACATATCATTATTTACCGTTATTTCCTGTATAGCTTTTCACAAACACGGTTGATGGGGATTTCCAGAACTCCCGGATACTCTTTGTCTATGTTTTTATCCAAGACAAAAGTCGAATCATCATCGACGATGTTGTATATAGTATTGTATATACTAATCTTTTCGCTATTTTTATGATTCCGTTCTGCCGTATCTGTTGGGTCTCTCAGGTGCAATATCTGATTGTTGTAGAGAGGAAGAATTAAGTATATAGCGACGAGCAGAGCCATAATGAAGGTAGGTATGAAGATCAACCAGTATCTCTGCGGAAGCAAGTTATCTTGTACTGTTGCTATGAGGGTGAATAACGAACTTGTCTGCGTACGGTTTATTCTTTCATAAAGAGAAGTGTATTCTGACAAAGGAATGTGTATGGTGATGTATAGAAATACAGCCACTATAACCAGAAGTGACACAGTGTGAATAATGAATCCTATTGAGCTGGTGGCCATATGTGCTGTAAGTGGGGGATGGTGGTGGTGGTGATGTCTATCACTGGGTCATAATTGGCGATCTGATCAGTTGAGAGCTCTTAATTTTGCTCTTCGTTTTTTCCCGCCTTTGTGTGGTCACAACAAAGAGCCGTCAAGACTATCACATGATCTGTAACGAGGAACTACAATATGCCTAGTAGAAGTGTTTTACAATTGTTATTGTTATTATTATAATAATTATATATACATATTTAGTAAATCTATATTGAAACAGCCACTTCATTAATTCATGTCGTGCGTTATTCTTTTCTTTTATCTACGTTTCTTATAACCATTGTTGTTGTTGTTGTTGTTGTTGTTGTTGTGACCATTTCCAGTACCTGTAATAAAACTGCAAGCCAAACCAAATGATTTGTTTGGAGAGTGACTATCGCTGTCTCTTTCTCTGTCTCTTTCCCTGTCTCTTCCAGCATATCCAGTTTTCGAAGAATGCGATCTTCCACCGGTCCTGTTTGAGAAATTATTATTCCCCATCGAAGAGCCATGCGAGGATGCATTACTTGTTGTATAGTTTGACGAAGACAAGGAAGCATACGACACTGGGTTTGGAACCGAGTTGGCAGAGGACCCTGTTGCTGTTGAGAATGAGTTGTTGAAATTCAAAACTCCCGAGTTCAATGTCGCTTTTGTGGCCAGCATTGGACTTGGTGAATTTTGCGTCGAAGATGTGGATGGTTTTGAGTTTTTCTCCTGTGCCAACTTGGCCTTTGCTGCTATTTCAGCAAATGAAATCATTGGGGGTGGAGATGTAGTGGATGCTGATGTTAATGTTGGAGACGAGGCAGTTGAGGACAGGGGCGCCAAAACGCTTGCCTGTTGGGCCAGTTTGATCTTTTTGATTTGATCTTCGGTCAAACGGACTCTAGTAATTGGATCATAAAGCTCGATGACTCCCTCAACAAAAGCGTCTGGGTCTTTACAGCCCAGAGGTAAGTTGTCGGGATGGTTTCTTTCCATGTACCTTTTAAAATCCGGCAAAGATGCCTTTGATAGGATGTAGTTGTATTTGTTTGAACTCAATTTACTAATGACTTTGACCATCTCATTGAAAGACGTGACTTCAAAGAAACAGACTTTGGATTTGTGGTTCAAGGATCCGTCTACATTCATGTCCCAAAATATCTTATATTTGATATATTCGACTTGGTTTTCGTCCAAAATTAATTTTTTGATTTTGTTCAGATTGAACGAGTTTTGTAGTTTAGCAATTTTCACCACATACGGTGGACCTTGATCTTCCTTTGGTCTTTGCTGTTCCATTTCTACAATTTCCACATTTGGTGTATATACATGATATGGTTCTTCTGTTGGTCTTTGCAAAATCTTTGGTTTGGCGTGTAGAGTGGATTCGTTTTTCAAATGGTTCCCGGTCTCGTTTACTGATAGCTTGTCAACACTTTCGTTGATTCTGCTCAAATCTATACCTTCTTCATCCCAAACGTTTTCGTTTGCCAAAAAATCAAATTTCAAAAAATCGTCTAAGGAAAATGGTTTCTTGGACTCTTCTTCTTCAACGTCTTTTATTTCTTCCTCTTGTTGTTGTTCGTTTCCCTGAATATTGTCTTCATGGCTTTCGTGCATAACAGAAGGTTCTTGAACCACTGGTTCATTACTTACATGTGAATCACCAACATCACCTTCCTTTTCAACACCATCATCATCATCATCATCTTCTTCTTCAAAAACAGATTCGGCGGCTTTTTTGTAATCGATATGTGGGAACTCATCTTTTATATTCATAGAATTGTTATACGAATTTGATGATTTTCTTCTCAACGGGTATTGTTTTTGTGTATTACCAGTATTATTATTCATTATAGGTTTGTAATGTTGATGAGGCTGTATTTGTACATTACTGTTATTGTTACCACCATGAGAAGAGAACCCCATGTGATCTTGATGTTGTTGTTGTTGATGATGATGAAATGGAATCGTCTGTGAATGGTATAATGGAGTAGGTTGTTGGTGTTTAGGGAAATCAAAAGGATGTGGTGTTGAATCTTGTTTTTGTACTGATGAAAAAGATGATCTTTTGAAAAACCTAGATTCCTTAATAATCTTGTGATCTTCTTGATTAACAATTCTACCACCATGCCCACTACCATTGTTATGCATTGCAGGATCGTGATTATTCAAATAATGAGATATTTGATGTTGTTGATGTTGATGGTTATGGCTCGAATCCATACTATTTGGGAAAGAATGTGATTCATTTGTAGTATGAATATGATCAAAACCCATAGAAGGATGTATATGTGTTTCTGATTTTTGTTGAAACCTAGTAGGATGTGTAACAGGTGGTTTCAACACATCGTTATTAACAAAATGATGATGATGATTATGTCCATACTTATCATCAATAATATTATTATTATTATTATCTTGTCTTTGATAATCTGTTCTATTGTCTGATGATAAAAGAGATGCTGGTGCTGATTGTGAAAGTTTAAATTTTTTACCAGATTCGTTACTGATTGAGAGATCACCGGTATATCCATTACTACCATCATGAGTATATTCTTTATAGTCATTTGGTGTGTGGTATATATCAGTACCACTGAAATCATCACTTCTACTGCTTCTTCTACTACCACTTCTACTACCACTTCTACTACTACCACCACCCCCATCACCAATTCTGATACTTCCTCTTCCCCTCGTACTGCCTCTAATACTTCCCCCCCTCGTACTTCCTCTAGTACTACCTCTTCCCCTGGCGTTTCCTCTCCCTCTACTACTAACACCTCTGGTATGACCACTACTAGCATCATGTTCAACCAAGGTAATATCTTCTCTGTCATTACCAATACTGTGATCAGCATGATTTTTTTCTATATCATCATCTCTTTCTCTCCCTTCTTTTTTATCAGCTCTGTGTTTTTTCTTATTTTTTTTGATATCTTTAGCATCACTATGAACAACTCTAGATATCCCTCCTTCTTCACCTTTTACTTCACCTTTTACTTCTCCTTCTACTCCCTTTCTTACCACATTTGGTTTCTTAAAAGTATCTGAATTTCTACCATTAGTCAAACGTTCAACACTATTACCACCATCAATATCTTTTTTTTCAACTCTTGTTTTATTCTCTTCTATCGGTAATTTCTTATCCATTTTCACCTTTAATTTTTTTTCAAATTTTTTCTTTTTAATTATCTTCTTCTTTTCTTCACTCTTATCCGTAACAGTATTTTTAGAAAAAGACGAATCAACATGTTCATCTTGTGTATTAGTATTCTTCTTCTCTTTTAATACTTTATGAGCTGTAATGGCACCACCATTCTTATTATTCTTATTATCTTCTCCATTATTGTTACTATTTCTACGAGTTGTATCAGTAGAATTGATTTTTTTCTTTTGAATCTTACTCTTTTTATTCTTTTTTATTTGATTTGTTTTTAAAGCATCAACACTCTCACTGTTGTTGTTATTCTTACTACTACTACTACTACTATTATCCTTCTTTGAAAATAAAAAAGAATGATTTCTTTGTGACTTGTTATCTTCTTCTTTACTACTATCTATATCTGTTGTAATACCCATATAATATAATATAATTTCTTTTCTTCTTCGTATAAGTCTGATACTCTCTTGTCTTTTCTTTATATATATATATACACGTATACATCTTAACACACACATACATACACAATCACATATCAATATGAGATAGAATAGGTATATACCAATACTCTACACTCTTGACACTACTGAACAAAAAAAAAAAAATAAAAAAAAAAAAGAGAGAGAAGCCATATTACTAACAAGAGAGTATATACAATAATAATAATAATAGTAATAATAATAATAATAATGATTATAATTATGAGCATTATTATTATTATTATCCGGCCCAAAAAAAAAACAACCAGAAATAAAGAATTAAAAAGAGAGTGAGAGAGATACCAAATAATAATAGGAGATAATGAGGGAGGGGAGGAAA
>PTXO01000104.1:0-28813 GCA_003020785.1 Hanseniaspora gamundiae
CGTCCCGCTACTGGAATTCACCCTGTTCATGCTGCTACTGTTGCTGTTGCTGTTGGAATTGAACATTTCTCTGTGTCTCTTTGGGTGCTGTCTTGTATGTATCTACCTAAGAGACGGGTTGAGCTGTGTAAATGACCAGTGGAGCGAAAACTAAGAAGAAGAAAAAATATATATGTAAAAAAAAAAGAAAAACACAACCCGACTTCAAATGGTGTTTAAAAAAATATATAGAATTATTGAAACGTCGGAGACAGGATTCGAACCTGCGAAGGTAAAACCCAATGCCTGGCTATCTAGAAGGTATTCGGTCGTCCGGTGAAAGACAAACTGAAGAAAATAATAGCAGGGCATCGCCTTAACCACTCGGCCACTCAGACAAACAATAATTCTGTCATTTATAGGACGCTGTGGATGATATAAAGACCATGCAATGCATAGGGTTTTGTCTCAGATGACTGGGGACAAGATGTGCTTGAATGCTCAGTTGAAAGAGATAGAAATACTGATGTTACATCTCTATACACTTGTCCATACCGCTCAAATATCTCATCAGTTTGTTTACACTGAACGGCACGACTTTCAACAATGGAATAAAGTTGCCGTATAACGGTGCACTCAACTCTCCAGACTCACACTTGTCGATTTTTTCTACTATTTTGATCGACAGGTCTGTTGAATCTACGAGAGGTGCTAGAAACTGTCTGGGAGCTTCTACTGTTTGGAACATCTGAGTGTCTCCCAACTGCCCTGGTAACACCAACAGTCCATGCGAGTGAGACTCGTTGATCCACGAGTCGTGGAAAGCAATCATTGCCGCCTTAGTGGCTGCGTAGCTGGAGACATTTACTGGAGATACCATTCCAAGAACGCTAGCCACGTTGACTACATATTTCGGTTTCAGTTGTGCTATTAGTTGGATGCCACTGAAAACGTTCACCTGGAATATATCCGCGATCTCCTCGGGACTGTGTTGGTCCATTGGTTTGAACCGGTATCTCATACCAGCGTTATTTATCAGGATATCGACATTGCCGTGCTCTGATGTTATGAACGTGCAAAGTTGTGATATTTTGTCCGGACTAGAGTTCAGATCAAATTCCACGTACTCGACTACGCGAGGATAATTGTTTATGAGAGATTGCAATTCTGAATCTAAAGAGGTTGTCTTGTCAATGTTGATGATTTTGAACAGTTGTGTATTGTTCGGACTTGTTTGCTTTTGGTATTTCTTGTACACTTGCTTTATGATAGATGCTCCCAGACCACTCGAGGCTCCCGTTATTACCATGACAAAGGGTTTCCCTTGTAACGTTTCCCATTCTCTTGTATTGTGGTTTCGTTTATAATGCGTATTGATTATTATAAACGAATTTATCAGGATAGTCAGACCTGCTAGTGTTAACAAAATAGTACGACGATATGTTTCTGATACGTAATCTCTACTCACAACAAAGGGTAAAACCATAACAATGGGATACCGAAACAGTGGAGAGAGAAATGTGTGATATATGGAATCTATTGATGGCATTGTGTGTTGGTTTCCTCTTGAGTTGTCTATTTCAATACAAACATTGTACAAATACATACCTACATACAACAAAGTTCAAGCCTTGGTGATCTTTTCATTATTTTTTTTTTTTTTTGCTTCTTCTTCTTCTTCTTCCTCTTCTCTCGGTACATTTTTTCTCTCTCTCTCTCTCTCTCAAACTCGATGCTCTTCACGTTTGTTGATAAAACACATTGTCTCTATTCTTGATGAACTTTGGATACAGCAACCAAGCAGTTTGGAAAGCAGCACTCCCAAAAACCAACAAAAATGGGAATACAGACATTCCAACCTTTTGCATTAGTATCCCATACACCCAAGGCAACAGTGCAGATCCCGAACATCCCAGCGAAACAGCCGCAGAGACCCCGCTGACGTGGAGTTTTTTTGGCAGAACCTCCAGAGCAACAACGGACCCCAATGGGAACAGCGGGCCTATGAAAGTTCCCGCTACAAACACACATATCGCAATGAAAATAAAGTACATAGTGGAATTGAACGGCAACAGGCCAAGCAGAAAGAACATGGCAAAGAATAGCACCGTGTTGTTCCCATAGAACTTATTGGCCAGGTACTCGTTCAAAAACCACTTCTTGGTCATAAACGCAAAGAAGATTCTGCCAAAAGTTAGACCCGCCCAGAAACTTGCTGTGATGTATGACATGCTCTGCGGATCGCCCTTTTTGACCTCTAACAGATACGTGAAAATCCACGAACCTGTTCCTACCTCTGTTCCAGAATAGAAAAACAGGTACACTGCGTACAAGATGCAGATGGGTTGTTGCTTCAGAAGATCCATGAACTTCAATTCGTTGTCAGAATCGGTTCCCCCCGTTGCACTAGGCGTGCTCTCAATCTCGTCACACACATATTTATATTTTTCGCTTGTTTCAAACCTAAAAGCGTAGAACGACACCAATGAAGTTAACAAGGCTAGAAAGCACGGAATGTAGTAGAAATTGTTCCAGTTGCTGCTGTTGAATCTGTTGATGATGATAGGAGTAACAAACGAAAAACACCCATACACAGAATGCAGAATCCCCAGCATCTCATTCTTGTTGATTTCCAAACTCGCAAATAGAACATTGGCAACAGACTGAATAATTCCATTGCTGAAACCTATAGGGAAAAAACACAAAACGTACAGGGGGAACGGCGAAGGTTTTGTGGAAAGAACCAGAGCAAACACACTCAGAGTGGAAGCCCCTGTAACAAAAACACCACGACACCCCATGAGTCTGTGGAGCTTTTCTGTGACTAGAGCACTGACAAAGTACCCAAAAGTCGAGATAAGGAAAATGCTCGACACCTGCACATGCGAGACCTGGTAGTGCTCAATCAAAGTCGGGATCAAGGATCCCGTGCTCTGGTCGTTCAAACCAAATATAGTGAAAATTGCAAAACAGCAAAATACCTGCAGCAGAACAACGCGGTATGTTTTATAGTTCAGGGGATACAGCACCATTTCATGGCCCCTCTTGTTCAGGGCTATGTAGTATGCATTTGCAGGAAGAGCGCCCAGTTTGCTTTTCAGAATCTCTCTTGGATCCTCGAGCGAGCTATCATCGGAGTCTACGCCTGATTTTAGAATCTCTTCAAGCTCGATTTCATTATCAAAATCGCTGTTTGATGCACTTTCAGCAATTCCACTTCTCGCTATCACCATAGTTGCTTTCTTTCCAGGTTCATTATTTTCCGTGTGCAATTGACAACTCCACAAGTAGGCCTTATCTAATTAATTTCTTACAGGTCTAGATACAATGGCTCTTCATATTTCTTTGTTTTATTTTTTTTCTTTTTTTTCTTTTTTATTTGTAAAATGCGATTGTGTTTGTGCGCTATTGGTATTTTTATCTCAGGAGATTCTTATCAAGCTCACGTGTCGAAATGACATATCTCTTCTATCAAGACTCTTGGTTAAACACTTTATGCCTGTTTTTGATGATTCTTGGATACATCAACCATGTGGCCTGGAACACAGCGTTGCTCAGCAATATCAAAACGGGAAATAGTTTGAGGCTGGTTTTATCCATAATTATACCGTATATCCACGGCAAAACAGCTGCACCCATAGACCCCAACGAAATAGCAGCAGATACTCCCGATATGTGGAGCTTCTGAGGCAACACGTCGAGTGCTACCACCGATGCCAAGGGGAACAACGGTCCTATCCACATCCCGCTCGTGAACACGCAGACTGCAAGACACACAAAGTAAACACTCGAAGTCGCAGGCAGCATGGTTAGCAGAAGAAACATCGTGTTGAAGAGAAAGGTCACGTTCCCGTAGAACTTGCTGGCCAGGTACTCGTTGATGAACCACTTCTTTGTCATGATCCCAAAGTACATTCTGCCAAACGTCAACCCTCCCCAAAAGCTTGCTGTTATGTACGACATGCTTCTTGCACTCCCGTGCTTGATGTCTAGTAAATACGTGAAGATCCACGACCCTGTTCCCACCTCTGTGCCCAAGTAGAAAAACAAGTATATGGTATACAACGCGCACACGGGTTGTTGCTTGAATAATTGCAGCATGCTCGGTTTGGGCTCGTCGTTGTAGCCAGCTTCAAACCCACTCGCTTCCTCCTCTGGGGTCAACGCATTGTCCTTTTCATCGCACAAGTAGACATATTTCTCCTTTGTTTCAAACTTAAACGCAAATAGCGACATCAAGGCTCCCGTGAATCCTAAGAAGCAGGGGATATAGAAAAATTTGTTCCAATGCTCCGGACCAAACCGATTGATCACTATCGGAGTAATGAACGAGAAGCATCCGTATATAGAGTGCAAAGCTCCCATCAGTTCGTTTTTGTGGACAACCAAACTCCCAAACAAGACATTTGCCGCAGAATCAATTAGCCCGATACTCACACCAATGGGGAAATAGCACATCACATACAGAGGGAACCACGCTGGTCTGGTCGTTAGGATGAATGTGAAAACGCTCAGAGACAAACTCGCAGCAACAAAAACTCCCTGCGACCCAAACACTCTGTGCAATCTGTCGTTCACCAAAGCACTCGCCATATACCCAAAAGTTTGAGTCAAAAATATGTTTGACACCTGGACATGTGAAACCTGGTACTGCTCCGACAAAAACGGGATCAACGAGCCTGTGCTCTGGTCAATAAGACCCAATATGGTGAAAATGGACAAACAACTGATTATTTGGTACAGAACGATGTTAAATTTCTTGTAATTCAATGGGTACAAAACAACATCCGTGCCCTTTCTGTTTTGGACCGTGAGGTAGCTGTTGAACGGCAAGCTGTTTAGCTTATCTAAGAATGCCTGGTGTGGATCATCTATCGTGCTTTCTTCTCCAGTGTCTTCGGGTATGTCATTTGAATCTTGTAATTCGCCAGTATCATTAAAACTATCAAATTCATTGAGATCAATATCCTCAATCGACAGAGTATCCCAGTCAGACGCCCTGTTATCTTGCGCACTCATCTTTGATTTCATGTATTTTCTGTTGATGCATTTACTTGTCAATTTATAACTCCTTGTCTCTTCTCAACATACACCATCCGATGTCATTTTGCCGGGTGCGAACAGGTGAAAGCAAAAAAACAAAAAGCATAACATACACAAGTCATGCTTTTTCTTGCAACAAGCAATGTTTAAGCTACTATATAGGCAAAAAATAAACACGGAAACCACCAACCACACATGAAGTACCAATTTTCCAGTCTTTTCCCTAAAGTGCTGTCGACATTGTTGTTGAGCTACACGTGCTATGTGACCGTGCTCATAAGAGGGACACCGGGAATAGCTGAACCGGTAGTTTTCCTAGGACTGTACTTTCTGTCTTTGTTCACTTACTACAAGATCATCATCGTGGGACCGGGGTTTGCAATCAAGTACAAGGATGTGCTAAGCTCATCGTCGACAACCTCGATGTTTTCGCTGCAAGAGACCGAAAACACTCGCCAGAATCTCAAGCCACATGTACTAGTACAACACTCGATCAATTTGAACCCGAAGTTCTGCCACAAATGCCAGATATGGAAACCGGACAGGTGCCATCACTGCTCAAGCTGCAGACAGTGTGTGCTAAAAATGGACCACCATTGTCCGTGGTTTGCTCTGTGCATTGGGTATGACAACCAAAAGTATTTCATACAGTTTTTGGTCTACTCCACAGTTTACTCCATTGCAGTGTTTGCTCTGAACTTTGCGACGATCTACCGGTGGTTTCAAAAACAGTCGTACGAAAAAGAAATCATAAACTTGAACATTCTCTTCACGTGTTTCATTTCTCTTATAACGTCCATCTCCATGATCATGTTTTCTAGTTTGTCCATTTGGCTGGTTTTGAAAAATTTAACCACCATTGAGCACATGGACAGAAACGAAAGACGTATTGAAAATGACATACTGATTGAGAGCAGACTAGAGCGCGGAGCACGAAACGTGACGAGAAACGACGTAAACATGTTTGATTTGGGCTCGAAAAGGAAAAACTGGAACAGTGTAATGGGGACCAGTGTTGCAGAGTGGCTCATGCCCACAAGCAACAGGATAACCATAAACAACAAGCACAGCCTAGACGAGCACGGCCTATGGTTTGATGTCAACGACTCGTACAAGAAAGACATCGAGCTTCAACAAAGGCTACTCGAGAGATTGTCTTCGTGAAGATCACGTGGTGGCTTTTTCAAATTTTGGCACGAAAAGCTCCGTCTCAGAAAACCAATTCTCTCTGCCAAAACATTAGACAGCCACAACCACATCAAGCAACGCCTACTACAACACTGAAGAAGAAAAAGAAAAGACAAGATACGCAGACATGGTGTTACCTCTACTAGCAGCGTCTGGGGCAACATTGGCAGCCGTGTTCATCAAATCTGTTCTGAAAGCATGGGGGAGATACTCGAGGTTGCACAAGGTGGACATTGCGAATTTGAACGATATAGAGTTTGTTGCACCAATGCAGTACCCTAAGGCTACAACTAGCTACTCTACTGCCACAGCAAATAACATGAAGATCATGCAGTACCTACATGAGTACCAAGGTGGCTTTTTTGCAAGAGTGGACAAGCCAGAGAGTCTTTTGATATTCAACCTGGATAACTTGAAAAGTTCTGAGATAACTGCACAGTTGATAAAATCGAGGCACAGAAAGTTGATGTTCTTGAACCACCCAGATAGAAGTGGTTCTCCACTGCTTGCCAGTAAAATCAACGAGGCAAAAGACATATTGTTGCAGTACTACTCGCATCAATAAGTATATAAGTCATGTATATATCTCTAACACGACACCATTTTCGCATTCAGATAGGGCGATTTTTGGAATCCCGATTGCAGAAAAAAAAAAAAAAAAAAAAAAAAAAAAACACTTGCAAAGTGAAAAAAAAAAAGCACAACGATGTTGAAAAACAAGCTATTACAACAAAAAGCAGGAACTTGACCAAATGTCAGAGAGTCAGTGGGTGGAGTGTCAATTGCAGGTGTTGTCTTTGAACGGTGATTTGTCTCTTCTGAACGTATGTGAAGTTTCCACAGATATTCATACTCTATGGCCAGAGTCTCCGCAGTATTGCCAACTTTTGATTCCATCGTACAGTACAAAATCCACATGCGGAGTCACCAAAGCTATCAAGTTGAACCACTCATTGCCGTTGCAAACAGTTGTTGTTTACTCGGCAGCAGAATCCGCCTTTAACATCGACAAGTGCAACATCAGGTATAGCACGGACAACATACAAACGCTTGCGAGTATAGAAATTGAATTGAAGCAGGAGTTGTTCACGGAGCTGTCGAAGTTGCCCAGTGATGCTGAGAGAATCGAGTACATCAAAAGAAAGGCTAACATACCGACCTTTGTCTCCGAAAAGAACCCGATTTTCCATTCTTGGGGGTCAATTGCAACATGCACACCTACAGAGTCTGGTATATACTACAAAGACTTGACAACTATCACTTTGAAAGTGGCACAGTCAGTTGAAATCCAAAAGCGCTCTGAATACCAACTAAAAGCATTGCCGTATCCAGTCAATAATGCTGGACTACTAAGGCCAGCGGTAAAGGCTAGCGAAACTGATGAGTCCATTTTAGTATTTGCCTCTGAAAACGTTTTCCAGGAACTGGGGTTCAGCAGCGGGTCTATGGTCGAGCTCGTGTACGCAGACAGTACAGCGAGAGTCTGCAAGATGATGATATTGCTATCTCCCAACACGCTCAGTGATGATGGCAAAACTATATACGCAAATCCACAAACCATGCTTCACTGTTGCTTGATGGACAACTACTTAGTGAAGATCAGAGCTTTAAGAAGTGCTCAGAGCATGCAAAACAACTTTGCGCAGGCAACTTCTTTACACTTGAGCAGAGTGACAAGCACAGTATCCTCACAGAAGGTATACCAGCAGGCAATCCAGAAGCAGCTTACAGCTCATTTTGAAACAAAGGCAAGACTACTCAGCGTCGGTCACTACATACCGGTATTGATTGACTCGCAAAAAGTGTTCTTTACAGAGGAAGACGGAGAGTCCAGCTGTTGTGATAAGTTGGTCTGGTTTAAAGTCGTGGAATGCAACGTGTCAGACAGCTCGTTTCTGGTGGACAAGTATTGCAACATATACATCAAAGACTACAGCGAGGCAGTGTCCATTCCCAGAAGCAAGTGTGACTATCGTGAATTCTTCAACTTGCCGAGCTTGTTCCGGTACAATTCCAACGACTGGGGCGAGTACGACAAGCTATACAAAATACTCTCTGCAAAGGCACATGCATCCGTTCTGCTGTATTCTTTCACCGCCCACGTGGGTAAATCTAGTACAACAAGAGCAGTCGCTTTGGACCTGGGCATTAATTTGATTGAAATCGACTGTATGGACTTGTTGATGGAGGCATCGTCCAAGTACGTCGGTGTCATCCGCGGGAAATTGGACCACATTGTGAAACACTACTATCAGTACAAGTCCCTGATTCTTTTCAGCCACAGCGAGTACTTGAACTTCAGTGACCAACAAGACAAATCAAAGCCCAATACCGATTTGAAAAATCTGCTACAAGAGTACGCGAAACATCTGTCGTTGGTGTTCACTGCGAACGACATTGACAAAGTGGATCCCGAAGCCATCAGAACATTGACGACCTTTGAAATCGAGATCGGTGTGCCAACAGAAGTTCAGAGATCACAGATGTTCCAGTTCTACATCAACCAGAGTACTTCGGACAGAGGGTATGATTACCACAAGTTTTCCATGCAGTCAGCCGGTTTGACTCCGTTGGATGTGAAAAAGATTGTTGCCAGAGCAGCTGGTGGTGAGAAATCAGTAATTACTAACGAGTCAGTCGTCAAGGCGATAAACCAGGCCAGAGACGAGTTTTCAGACTCGATTGGCGCTCCTAAGATACCCAACGTTACGTGGGACGACGTTGGTGGCTTGGACTTGGTGAAAGACGAAATCATGGACACGATCGATATGCCTTTGAAAAACCCAGAACTGTTCAGCAACGGGATGCGTAAGAGAAGTGGGCTGTTGTTTTATGGCCCGCCCGGGACCGGTAAGACTCTATTTGCCAAGGCCATCGCAACCAATTTCTCCTTGAACTTTTTCAGTATCAAGGGACCAGAGTTGTTGAACATGTACATTGGTGAAAGTGAGGCCAACGTCAGAAGGATCTTCCAAAAGGCGAGAGACGCCAAGCCGTGTGTCATTTTCTTCGACGAGTTGGACAGTATTGCACCAAAGAGGGGTGACAAGGGCGACTCCGGAGGTGTTATGGACCGTATCGTTTCGCAGTTGCTGGCCGAGCTAGACGGGGCCAACGGAGAAGGTGGCAACGGAGTGTTTGTGGTGGGTGCAACAAACAGGCCCGACTTGTTGGACGAGGCCTTGCTGAGACCAGGGAGGTTCGACAAGATGCTTTACTTGGGGATCAGCGACACCTCGGAAAAGCAGCTGAACATCATAAAGGCATTGACACGGAAATTTAACCTTGATCCGGCAATCGATCTGATGCGTATTGCAGAAAAGTGCCCCTTCAACTACACAGGTGCCGACTTCTACGCACTATGCTCCGACTCTATTTTGAAAGCCATGGTCAGAACGACAGAGAAAATCGACTCTCTGTTCGAGCAGTTCAAACAAGCTGACCCAGAACACAACCAGAACAAGTCGTTGAAGTACTGGTTTGACAACGTGGCAGACGAGACGGACTACAAAGTCGTTGTAGGAGAGCAGGATTTCGAGGAGTCGTTGCAGCACTTGGTTCCGAGTGTGTCGCAGGAGGAGCTGGACCACTATCTGCGCTTGAGAGATAATTTTGAGGCTACCTGTGTATAGAAGGTAAGTCGGGTCATTTCCGTGTGTATTTATTTTATGTATTTTTACTGTAACTTTTTTTTTTGTGCTTTTTTTTTTCTGTTTTTCCTCTTCAGCGTCTTGTAATTGCCGATTAAGAGTTGCAATCTTCACCAAGGAAAACAAACAAAGACACAAAACAACAGCAAACACTCACGATGGTGTATGAAAACAAACCATTTGACGAAATCACGATCAAACCCAATGAGAAGAGGAGAGTTGCGTACTTCTACGATGCAGACGTCGGTATCTACGCGTACGGTGCAGGGCACGCCATGAAACCCCACAGAATCAGAATGACACACTCGTTGATCATGAACTACGGGCTATACAAGAAGATGGAGATCTACAGGGCGAAACCAGCGACGAAACAGGAAATGTGCCAGTTCCACACGGACGAGTACATCGACTTCTTGTCGAGGGAGACTCCCGATAACGTGTCGCAGTTTGCTAAGGAGAGCGTGAAGTTCAATATCAGCGATGACTGTCCCGTGTTTGATGGACTATACGAGTACTGCAGTATATCTGGTGGTGGCTCGATGGAGGGGGCGGCCAGATTGAACAGAGGGAAGTGTGATGTGGCTATCAACTATGCTGGTGGGCTTCACCACGCGAAGAAGGCAGAAGCTTCGGGGTTTTGCTACCTGAACGATATCGTATTGGGGATCATTGAGTTGTTGAGATACCACCCGAGAGTCGTGTACATCGACATCGACGTCCACCATGGTGACGGTGTGGAAGAGGCGTTCTACACGACAGACAGGGTCATGACGTGTTCCTTCCACAAGTACGGGGAGTTTTTCCCAGGTACCGGGGAGTTGAGAGACATCGGTGTTGGCAAGGGTAAGAACTATAGTGTCAACGTTCCATTGCGCGACGGGATCGATGACGCCACATTCAGAAACGTGTTTGAGCCCGTGGTGGCCAAGATCATGGAGTGGTACCAACCGTCTGCCGTGGTGCTTCAGTGTGGTGGTGACTCTTTGTCTGGAGACAGACTAGGGTGTTTCAATCTATCGATGCAAGGGCACGCCAACTGTGTCAGTTTTGTAAAGTCGTTTGGCATTCCAATGATGGTGCTAGGTGGTGGTGGTTACACGATGAGAAACGTTGCGAGAACGTGGGCTTTCGAAACAGGGATCTTGAACAACGTGATTCTAGACGAAGACTTGCCGTACAACGATTATTTCGAGTATTTCGGGCCAGACTACAAGCTAGACGTGAGACCCTCGAACATGTTCAACGCCAACACCCCCGAGTACTTGGACAAGATTATGACCTCTATTTTCCAGAACTTGGAGCACACAAAATACGCACCAAGTGTGCAATTGAACAACGTTCCACGGGATACTGAAGACAAGGGTGATGTCGAGGAAGACAGTGCAGAGGCTCTGGATACCAAGGGGGGTTCGCAGTATGCAAGAGATGTGGTTGTAGAAACCGAAAATGAGTTTTAACCTTTGTATATTATCATTGTTAGTAATTTCAGGTGTGTATTGTATAACGGAGTGTTACAGGTCACACGATTAACACGCCTGTTAGTTTGTTGCAGTAAACGGCCGCTGTTGATGTGTTTGCAGTGGGGAAGGCATGTGTGTCTCTGGGTTAATCGCGGTGCATTAATGACCATCTGTATTTTTTATTCCAAGTAATGAAGTACAATGTTTGCCTCAAGCAGTCCCAGTTGGCAAATTGCTAGATATTGAAAAACATACAGCTCTGTTCTAATGCAGCATAGTATTCCTATCACTGACCCCGTTCTTTACGACCAAGTGATCGAGTGCTGTGATTAAGTGCAAGCGCATTTCAGTGAGATATTGCTTTATCATTGTGTTTACTCGTGCATATTGCTGACACACCTTGTAACGTGTACTTTATTTTCATACTTCTATATTAATAGTCATCGGGTGGCTTTATTCTCTTTGATTGATAACAGTGCCTGACTCTTTAAAGAGCTGTCTTGTAACGTAGAGTGGTTTTCAAATTGAATCTCCCAGCATCCACTAACCTCTCTGTGCATGGATTTGTGATTACACGACAGCAGATCACTTTCTTATCGTGTGTAACATCCGCTTCTAATTTCCAACCATGAGCTGTCCTCTGACTCTCTCTCTCTCTCTCTTTACAAGTGTCTTCGCGTGATATTCACAACTCATACATCCCGTGACTGTCGTCTTCAGTTTTCTCTAATCGCATATATAAACTCAAACACCTTCCACATTTTTTACGACACACGATGGAAATGTGCATTAGTCATCAAAGGCAGAAAAAACCACAACAAACAAACATAAAGCAGCATGGCAGTTAAAGGATTGGGGAAAATAGACCAGAAATACGACGGGTCCAAAGTCAAGGTCGGTATCATTCATGCCAGATGGAACAAAGTGGTGATTGATGCGTTGGTCAACGGTGCTATCAAAAGAATGAAGGAACTGGGCGTGCCTGAAGAAAACATCATCGTGGAAAGTGTTCCTGGCTCGTACGAGCTGCCATACTCCACCGAGGTCTTTATGAAGAAGCTGCACCCGGAAGTGGACGTTGTGATCCCAATTGGTGTCTTGATCAAAGGGAGCACCATGCACTTTGAATACATCTCGGAGTCTGTCACACACGCTTTGATGAACTTGCAAAACAAGGTTGGCAAACCAATCATCTTTGGGTTGCTTACTTGCTTGACCGAAGAGCAGGCCATGGCCAGAGCAGGTATCGACGAGAACAAGACCATGCACAACCACGGTGAGGACTGGGGTGCTGCTGCTGTGGAAATGGCCGTCAAGTTTGGCTGTTTATAACTTTAATAATATACAAGTGTACGTAGCCTATAAAAGCAGAGTCGATTTACTATTTTTCTTTTTCCATTTTCTGACTGCGTCTCTTTTCTTCTGTCTCATCTCCTGGGTCCATTCAGCTCTGTTGTCCCAGAAGCTTTTGTCCCAGTCGTCGAAATTGCACATCTCCTTTGGCTGCAGTTTGGATAGTTGCGTTTGACCAACCAAGAAATAGGAGTCCAAGTGGGGGAAGAACAGTCCCTCGGATTGGTTTTTCTTGGCTGATATAGTAGGAATAAAGGTTGTTTCTGGCACGGCAGGAACGATGTTCTCCACATTTTCTTCATTCTGCGCAAACTCTTTGTCTTTTGCATGGTCGATGTCTTCGTCATCTTCGTGGATCAACTTGAAACCTGCAGCTTCCTTGTTGGCAAACAATCCTCTTAGAGTCTCGGTGTTGCTGGCAGGGCCGTCTGCCGGAGAAGCTCCAAATGATGGCACAAACTCTTCGTCAAACTCCACCACCGCAGCCGGTGTTTCGTGGTGTCTCTCGGGTTTAGCAGCTGGTACTGGAGGTTGTTCTTGGGTTTCCACAGCCTCTTCGTCACTGCTCTGGTCCAGATACTTGTTGCTGAACTCGTAGTCGGAAGACCCGTTCTCTTCTTTTTCGTCCACGCCGTTGTTCAACGTCATTGGTTTTTCAAAGTTGAAGCTGTCTAGGAATTTGTTCAAAACGGAGTTGTTCACGTTGTGCTCTTTCTGCAACACCTCTTCGTCCACCAGTTTCTCCTCTTTGACGTCTCCCTTACGGTCTTCCATCTTGCTGGTCACCTTAAGAACATCCCCGTTTTTGAAAAAAACTTTGGACTTGGAAAAGTCAAGTCTTTCCACAATGTGGTTGTTCCCGTCCTTCCAGTACTTCTCGTTCACAAACTCGAAAACCAGGTCTCTCACGGTTTTCTTCTTGTCGTAACCCCACAGTTTGTTCTTGTAGCATTTGTACACTTTCAGTTCGCCTCTTTCGTTCATGATCCGGAAAGTGACCTTTCTCAGTTGTTTTTCTGGTCTAGGGACGGCTCTGTCTCTTCCGTATATCACCTGTCTTCTGTCTTTCCATGTTTTGGTGATGTTTTGCACTCTCTTGTAGTGCTCCCACTCGTGCTTCAACATCTTGTTCTTTTTGATTCTTCCGTTTAGGTCATCGCCGGTGTTTTCCTTAATCCATCTGGCGTAGAAATCCTCCTTGGCCTCGTCGATCTTCAAAGTGTTCCCCTTGAACTTCACGTTGTTGAACAGAGTTTTCAACTTGTGGAACTCTTGCTCCTCGCTGAACTCCATGTTGACGTATGCAAAACCCTCATGCTCTTCAAACTTGTCCGAAGTCACTTTGCCTAGTTTCCCAAATCTGACAAACAAGTCTTCGCAGCACTCGTGCAGGTTCTGGTTGATGTTACCAACAAATATACGTTTATCGATTGTCCCTGACATTTGTGTGGTGTTTGTTGGTGCTTTTGGGTTATCTTGTTGTTTCTCGTATGATCCAATGGGTTTTATGCAATCTCTTTGTTTCTGGAAAAAGAAATGTTGCAGGGCACGTGAAGTGTCGCTTCAGACGGCAATTTTTTTTTTTTTGTTCCCTATTTGTTTTTTCCCAATAGTTTTTTTGTTTTTTGGTTCTCCAGAAACACCAAAACAGAAAAAGTTTTTACCCTCGATTACAATGGTAGAGTTCACACTCTCTAAACAACACACAGCTCGTAAGCCCCAAACCAAAGAGAAAAAAGCAACTCGCATGTCTGCCACATCAGCTCAAGAGCAGTATCCACAGGTGCAATGGGCCACCACGCTTGATATCCCGTTGAAAGACTCTGACGAAGTTGTCAGCATCGACTTGGTCAACGATTTGCCTCCAGACCCAACCGAGTTGACCTCGTTGTTGATCGAGGAAAACTCGAACAGAGAGCACTGGTTGAAAATAGCAATTGCGTACTGCAACCAGAACAAGCTGAAGGAGGGGATTCGTTTGGTCGAGTTGGCTTTGGATGTTTTCCAAGGTGCATTGTCTGCGCAACTCCACACCTTCTTGACGTGGGCCTACTTGTCCATGGCCAAGAGATGTGGGTTGGACCAGGTGCAAAACAGAAACTCCTACTTGCTGAAAAGTGAAGACCACTTGAAATCCGCGATCAACTACGAGCCTACGTGGATCGGGAACATGCTGGCCACCATTGACATCTACTACCAGAGAAGACAGTACGACAAAGCGTTGGAAACCGCACAGTTGTTTTCCAAAGCCATTGTGTCGTCTCAGCCTCTGAAGGGCCAGCAAGCCAGCATCAACGTGTTGTTCATCTTGCTTAAAGCCAAACTGTACTACCAGAAAAAAAACTACTCAGCCAGTTTGAAACTATTCCAAGAGCTGCTTATTTTGAATCCGGTTTTGCAACCAGACTCCAGAATCGGGATTGGTCTGTGTTTTTGGCAACTGAGAGACTACGAAATGGCCATCATGTCGTGGAAGAGATCACTAGAGCTGAACCCAAACAACGAAAACGTCAAGATATTGGTGTCTTTGAGTGAATACCACAACAGTTTGCACAACTCGGGAAACGACAACGAGTTTGTCGAGTCCTACACCAAGTACTTGCAAAACCTGCAGGATCTATTTCAAACCGCGCAACAACATCACAATCAGCAAGTCCAGAAGGCATAAGACTATCCTGAGTATGCCGAGGTGGAAGAAGTGTCTCCGGTGTTGTACTGTCTGTTGCAGAGCTACTACTACTTCAAAGGTGAGCACGCAAGTGTCCTTCAAATATACGAAAAGACCAAGCCGGTGAGAGAACTTTTGACCAACGACTTGGCTTCCGAGATCAGCTTTTGGTGTGGTAGAAGCCATTATGTGTTGAAAGACTACAAAAGCGCTTTCCAAATGTTCCAAGAGAGTTTGAAAAGCTCGGACGAAAACTTTTTGAGCAGATTCGGTTTGGGCCAGTCGCAGTACCAGAACAACTTGGTGGAGGAAGCCTTGTTGACCTTTGAGAACCTGTACAAGGCCAACGAAAGCATCCAGGAACTAAACTACGTTCTCGGGATGTTGTATTCGAGCAAAATCATTGGCGTCGACAAGAAGGCCAGTGGTGGTGCCAGTGTCAAAAAGAGCGCTGGCAACGAAGAGGACACGATGAACAAGGCGATTTTCTTTGTCGAAAAGTACATCCGTTTGACGAAAACCAAAAAGAACCAGCTGGTCAATCTGAACGCGTATTTGACTCTGTCGCAGCTATACGAGCAAAGAAACATGTACTCCAACTCTCTGGAGTGTTTGAGCAAGGTCATCCACCAGCTTGAGTACATGGGAGAGCCGATCCCTCTGGAAATATACAACAACATGGGTTGCTACTACTTTTCCATGAAAAACATGGCCAAGGCAAAGGAGTTTTTCGAGAAAGCCCAAGCGTCGGTCTCGAGCAAAGAGTCCTCTTTGACGATCGACTTCAACGTGGCCAGAACCTCGGAGGAAACCGACGGCAACGTAGATTTTGCTGTTGGTGCGTACAACGACATTTTGCAGACCAACCCCTCCTACATCACTGCTCGGATGAGACATATATTCATCGACTATGTGAAGGGAGAGAGAGGAGACCAGTTGGAAACGGAGATCGAAGACATGATGGCACAGAACTCCCAGAACTTGGAGGTCCGCTCGTTGTACTCGTGGTACTTGAAAAATGTGAGCTCGAAGAAAGTCGACGAATCGACTGGCGAGCTGCTAGAGAGTAAACACAACAAGAACACGTTGACAAACTTTGATTCACACGATCTGTACGCTTTGGTATCCCTAGCAAACGTGTATGTCAACGTGGCCAGAAATTCCAAGAGATCTTCCTCCAAAGAGTTTGAGAAAATCAAACACTCGTACATCAAGGCCATCCACTTGTACAACAAAGTGTTGACTTTGGACCCATACAACGTGTTTGCTGCCCAGGGGCTGGCCATCTGCTTTGCCGAGAATGCCATGTACAACAGCGCTCTAGACGTTTTGAGAAAGGTGAGAGATTCGTTGGACGACAAAAGCGTGTATATGAACATGGGGCACTGTTTCACCGAAGTCGGAGAATACGTGAAGGCGATCGACAACTACTCCATGGCTCTGACGAAGTGCTCCAACGAGGTTGAGAAGGCCTACGTTTTGAACTTGCTGGGCCGTGTGTGGCTACTGAGGGGATTGAAAGAGTCCAGTTTGGAGTTTGTGTGGAAGAGTTTGGAGCTTGTGGAAAAGGCTTCTCAGAACGATGTCCATTTTGAAAAGTTCGAAAACAACTTGAAGTACAACAGAAGCTCCTTGTACTTGTACATCGGTAACATGTTGGTCAAGACAGACCCTAGCAAGAGACTGTTGGCTGACTTGGAAAAAGTGCAGGCCAACTTGGACTCCAGTAGCGTTGCCTTGAAGTCCATTTTGGACAAGGAGCAAGTGTCCAAGTTTTTCAACAAGGACGACTTGAAGCACAAGATCTCGCAGTGCGACAAATATTTGAAACAGAAAATTGCTGCTTGTATAGAGGAGCAGGTCGAGTTCGAAGGTGGTGTTGTCAAGCGTTTGGAGCACGCCAAGAAATACATCTTGGAGGAGGAAGAGAGAAAACTGGCTGAACTGAAGGCTCAAGAGGAGGAGCAGAGATTGAAGAAGGAGAAGGATGCCGCTGAGTTTTCCAGGTTGCAAGAATCCACCCAGCAGTACATGCAAGAGCGTGCAGATTTGATACGTGATGAGGACGACAAAGACTCCACGTTGCCTGAGGAAGAAGACGGCGAGTTCAGCGAAAAAAAGTCCAAGAGAAAGAGAAAGAGTGGAGACGACACGAAGAGCAAGAAGAGGGCCAAAAAGGCTGGCTTGGAGGACGACGACGACGACGACGAAGATGAAGACGTTGTCACCTCGTCGAAGGTGAGATCCAAGAAGTCTGCGCTGTCGAACGAGCTGATTGAAGACAGCGACGAAGACGAGGCTGTGGCCGGTTTGTACGACGACGGCTCGGAAGAAGAAGTAGAAGAGGAAAAAGAAGCTGTCCACTCCGATGTGTAGATTATAAAGATGTAATTAAAAATACTATGTATGAAGCCACTTTTCTGTATTCTTGTAACTTTCCTGTGTTTTTTGATACAATTCTTTCTCGAACTCGTCAAGAGTAAGCAGGAAGTTCTGGTTGTTCAGGTCTGTGTATCCCATTGCCGAGGACAGCTCTTTGTCCTGCTGCAGAAGCTGGAACGACGCAAAGTTGCTTATTTTGATGGCTCTTTCTCTCAGCATGGTGTTGGCCAGGTCGGATAGCTTTTCGCTCTGGTACAGGTACGACCACTGCTGAGCCATAGCGTAGTAGTAGGGACAGATGCTGTGCACGTCCAGTGAAGTGCTCCCACTCTTGATGGCGTTGAACACTTTGTTTTGGAACATCTCGGGTATCAGCAAGTCGATGAACGACTTTGTCTGCGCTTGCTCGTCCGTGAGGTCGTCTGTGTCTTCGTTGACAGCCACCGTAGCCAGTATCTTAGCCATCCATAATGGCAGTTCCAGTTTGGTGTTTTTGTTTAGAGGCTTCCCGGGATTGCTCTCCAAGTACCCTAGCCCGGGGATGGTGTAGTTGAACTTACACGGCACCTTTGTTGCATCTGCCAGCATATCGTCCAGGTCGTAGTATCCCATGCTTGCTGGTTCTGTTTTGTTTGTATTGGTTGCTGTTTGTTGATTCACAGTAACACGACTCTTTGCTTATGCTGTGCGATTTGGCTTTCCAAAATTATTATTTTTTTTGTTTTTTTTAATATTTGTTTTTTTTTTTCTCTGGTGTTTCTCCTCTCGAGTCGCGTTGTAATAGAGGCATTTTGCAGAATGACTGACTCTTGAGTCATGGAGTTGCGGATGACTATGAGAACTGGACGAGTATATAAAGAATGAGGTGATCGAGGAAAAGATTCATGGACGTCTCTCAACAAAGACAACACCCCAAAAGCAAAACATGGTTTTAGATTCTGTACTGTACCATCCTGTGTTGACCCGTCTGATCCATTTTTTGGAAAGTGTTCCTGGAAGAGAAAAGATATTGAGACTGCTGCAATATTTGAACAGGGTGTTGTACAACAGCTCTGGGAATCCCTTGAACAAGCAGTTGCAAATGCAATTCGCCCTGTGCCGGAAGATTTTGCGGTTTTTGAAACCGTTGAACAACTTGCAAGCTGTTTCCAGAGCAGTGGACTCCTCGTTTGCCAAGAACCTGCACATCGTGAACTCCACGTCCACCATGCAAAGTGTGATGAACGTTGTCAAGATCTCGAAGATCGTGTTCTACGGTGGATACTTGTTTTTGGACCAGTTCACCCTGTTGTCGATGTTGAAAGTCTGCAAGTTGAGCCCTGCGCGCTCCCAGAAAGTTGTGAAGTACACAAACATGTGCTGGTTCTACGGGCTGGTTAGTAGCTTGCTGATTTCTGCTTACGATTTGAAGAGTTGTGCTAAGCAAAGCGGGCAACAAGAGCCGCAAAGCAGATGGCCTTCCGGAGTGTCTCAATGGAAACTGGTGGCACCTTACAAGAAAATCATCTGGGACTGTCTGGACATGTACGTTGTTCTCAACAATTTGAAGAAATTGCACTCGGACGACTCCAACGTGGCCTTGGCTGGTTTGACAACCTCGATCTTTGGAGTTCAAGAGGTGTGGTCGTCCATGAAGTGAGTGTTGTGTATAGAGTACGTAGCTTTTATGTAATATCCGACGCACGTCGCATTAAAGTATTTTTTTTTTTTTCGCCAGACGTTCGCTTAGATAAAAAAAATTCTCACGAAGATCAACAATGGTTCGAGAAGTATTCAAAAAGTGTCTAGTCAGATAAGCACCATCGAGAATCTATACGGCCACAGAGAGCATGAACACGGGTCAAAACTCTTTAATGAACAACAAACCAGTGTCTGGAGGCTCAGTCCAGGCCGCGCAGCAACCACCGTCTGCAAACATACAACATCAACCAATGCCTGCAAATCAACAACAGCAACAACTACAGCAACAACTACAGCAACAACTACAGCAGCAGCAGCAACAACAACAGCAGCAACAACAGCAACAACAGCAGCAACAACAGCAGCAACAGCAACAACAGCAGCAACAACAGCAACAGCAACAGGCAAGACCTTTGCAACAACAAGTCCCCTTGAACCAACAGCACTTGACTCCACAGCAGCAGCAGCAGCTTAACGTAATTGCCCAGCAGCTGCGTATATCGTTGCAGCAAGTGCAGCAGCTGACTCCTTTGCAGATCCACCACATGCAGCAAAAGCTCAAACAACAAGCACAGCAACAGCAAAGACAAAACGCAATCTCTTTCGAAGAACAGTTCAACATTGTCATAACCTCGATATACGACCAGCCAAAGAGACTTTACAAGTTCACCGAGGACAGCGACAACATATTGAAGAAGTACGAAAAGTTCATGCAGAGTTTTGAGTTGCACATCTACGAGAGCGCGTACAAGATATGTCCGCCCAACAAGTCAAGAAGTGGAAGTTACAGACAGGAGTTTGGCGGGGACGGTCTGACTTTGAACAAGAACGACGAGACTTTGAAGGACTTTTTGGAATATGTTGCCAGGGGGTTGATTCCTGCGAGTCTAATCGATATTCTGGCAGACTCGGACGTGCAGTTTTACGAAGGGAACTTGATTTTGCAAGTATTTGACCACACAAACACCACTGACGTGAGTCCTCCGGTGAAGGCTCCTGTCAACGGGACTGCACCACCCGGTCCCAAACCGAGTGAAAGCAAGATGTCTTTGCTAAAAAGACCAAGGGTCTACAGGACGCTGCTAAGACCCAGCGACTTGACACGTTACTACGACATGTTGACCATGAGCGATGAGCACAAGTTGTCGGACGCGATCTACCAGAGTGTGGAGTCGGAGTTGCTCACGCTGACAAAAAGAATCCTAGACTTGAAAGTGCCAGCGAACCCGTTTGAGACGTTGAACACGCGACTTGAGAACGACTTGGATTTGGACGTGCGTCTTGATGCACACCATAGACCGTTGTGCACAGACTCAAACACCAGAGGTGCCAACCCTCACACAGAAATGGTGTACAAGCAACCAACCTCTTCCTACGAAGAAATGATGTTGCAATACTCGAATACTGTCCCAAGAAAGAATTTTTTGAATTTTGCTGTTGAATTTAAGAACTCCAACGCGGGAAAAGCCCTGCTATCGAAAATGGCACATCCATTGGGCAAGCAGCTTGAAACCCCAGCTGAACAACAGGAAAGTCAAAACCAGTCCTCAAAGCCTGCCTCAAAGGGCAGAGTGACTAAACCTAGAGCAGCAGGCAAAGCACCTGTGAAAAGAAGACAGGCGAAACCAAAAGACGATAAACCTAAAGTAAAGAAGCCTAGAAAGAAGAGAGTACCGAAGGCGGAGGCTGCTGCTGCTGCTGCTGCTGCTGCTGCTTCTACTACTGACAAGTGAGACTGGTTGTATGAAATTAGTATGGTTCTCATTGTCCGATCTTCCAGGAATACATACATTGCAACTGCAACGTCATGGATCTGTGACCGCTGTTTTCAGATGTTTTTTCTTCATAAACAGAGGTGAACGTGTTTGTATTTGAGGGTTTTAGTCTTTCACTGATACTGCGTATTGATAGTGTTTGTGTCAAAGTGGCTTCGTAGGCCATACGTATTGAATCAGAAAGGTTATTTGAGTGCGGTAAATCGGAAATAATGCAATAGTTGGTGTGAATCGCGTACCCTCGACTTCAACGTTTTGACAATTATCCTTGTGTCAATGGATTTTTGGAGCAAATAACTGGATATGTAAGTTATTTATATGATTTATATTTGGCGACCGTAAACTTGTGTGTTGCTTCTGATTCATTCGATTAGCTCTACCTTTCCAACATACACCTTGTTTGCAGAGAATCAAGAAATTTAAAAAAGTGAGATCGTACTAGACGTCAGACAAGTCGTTTGCCAATAAGTTGCCAGGGTTCAAGAACCACGTCATGGAGTTGGAGGTGTGAGGTGTGTTGTATGTGTTGTGTAGGTTTTATGTATAGGACTAATTTAGAGTTTATTGTTCGCTTTTGTTTTGTCGGTTCTCGGGTGTGTTGCTTTTTCGCTTGTTGGAGAGTGATTTTGTTGTCGTTCAAAACTTCTCAGGGTACTGACAATGTGAGTTGAAATGCTATCCCTAGTCTTCACTATGTATGTTTTGTGTAATACAATAGTGTTGTAATTCTAATTTTATATAATGTTTAGAGTGAATAAAATAACAGTTGTGATAAACAGAGTAAAAAGAGCCAGTTTGGTGACAAGTCATTATAAATAAAACCCCTTTCTCTCTCTCTCTCTCTCTCTCTCTCTCTCTCTCTCTCTCTCTCTCACACACACACACACACACTGACCTGTCTTCCTTGTGACTTTCATGAAGCATTTCACTTCCTAACGTGGTATCTTTGACGATGTGTGCTCAAATTCTGTACACATAAAAACCATATGTTTATTTACGTTTTTGGTGGTTCAATAAAAATGCTTGTAACAAGGTTTGTTGAGCCGAGTAGTAAAAGTAGTCATTAAAAAGTAAACAAAGAAATGAAAACGCAAGTTGGATTTAAGCTTTTGTTCACAGCTTGCAAGAAGAGTTGTTGATGCTGATTCTTTTGCGAGCCATAGTTCAAATGACGAACTTTTTTACTTTTCAAAAGTGAAACCAGGGAGCTCAGATATACCACAATAACAAGCAGTACAAAGATAAAGCGCGCAAGAAGTAGAAGATCAGTTAAGTTGCTTTTAGTAAGATTCGATGAACTGCCTTTCTCATGATTGATTACCAATCAGACAAAACAAAACTTTTTGTGCCTCAAAACTGTAGTTTACTAAGAGCTCAAAAAGCACATACTTTGCTTTGAATAGCTGTCACAGAGTTGTCAAAGTGGCACTAATGTCACAGTGGTTTTGCTGAGAAACTTTCAAGGCGTTACAGACCCAGTAGTCTTTTTGAATAGAACCAGCTTGTTTTTATGCTTCTGATAATATAACAATCATTTTCAATACTCTTACCATCATTCGGAAAAATGGACCATATGATATTGAGCAACGTTTTTTTGACGTCCAATATTATTTTCAATCTAATAGAGCTGGTCAATTATAGTGCACTCTCAGTCAATATATGCAGGCTGTTTTGATGCAATTTTTGACCACGTTTCAGAAACACTTGACCTTGGTGTAATACAAAATGGGTTTCAACTCGATAAACTCCTGGATGCTTGTAGGCACTTTTATCAAGTCGTAAGCTGTGTTGTATGTTATAGTAGGAGAGAAGTCTGTCCAAAACAACGACAAATGATGATATGCAGTGGTATAGCTCACTCTTGAAGATTTGAATATGCGTAAAAATCCATGAACAGATTAATCTACTAGCCAAAATCGTTGTGCTTTTTGAAGTGGGAACGCTTATTTTTGCACTTGCATCCTCACATCTATGTTACATCGGTCACTATTGGAGATGTATTCAGATTGACAAAGCCTAGGAACTGAACTCTACTTGGCCGTTCAAGCAAAATAACCATATATCTAAAACGATGAAGCAGATGAGTACATCTAGAAATCTAGGTGATTAGATACTACACTGTGGTGCGTAAGCTTGATCCTAGTGCTTGCAAAATGGCAACACCTACACTCAGGTGGCCGCTTAAGACTACTACCACAGTGAAAAATGGCATGTTGGAGCCATAGTCAACCGTAGCGCTACTGTACGATACCTTTTCAGAACAAGAAACGAGCAAATAAGAAGCATGGACGGTATAGGCTGTGTCACAAAGTGAATCTTGCTCATGGAATCAGCCACATTCTCTCCTATCCACGGTGGTCCCTGTTATTACAAAGAGCTTCGAGTGCACTGCACACCATGCTGCATTACAATAACCTATAAGAAAATACGGTGGTCTGTGTTACAGCTGAGATCCAAAGGCCGAAAGCTTGAGCTGATAAGAGCTTTGGCTTCTTGAATAAAACGATGTTCGAGACAAGACTAAACAGGGTGTTTTTGCTTTTTTGTTTCATTGTTTCCCGTTCCGCGGAAGTCACAAAAAAAAAATCACCCGTTTGAAAGGAAATATGGAACGGTGAAAAAGACAGAGACTAAACCTGCACTACTTCAAGCTGTTTATTCTGTGTAAATTCATGTTTCCGGAAGAGCTTACGTCCGAGGTGAATGTTCCATCTTGTTTTGTACCTCACAGCAATTAAGTGCTAACTGGAAATAACTATTCTCAACATATTTTATCATTGTGCCACGCCGATATATAGAGAAAACCATGCATCAAACAAGAGTAAAGAAAATCTATAACGTTCTTCGTAGAACTCCTTCAAAAAAACAACAGCTGAAATTTCCTAGAACTCTGAACATTCTCGGAAACGGAAGACAACGTATGTCACACGGTGTGCTAAAATATGTTTTTTCATAGTTTTCAGATTCCGCGGATAGCATCTAGAAACGTAACCAGCTTTCAAATACTCGTACTATTTTTGCGTGAACAATTAAACGGAATAGGATTGGTTATTTGCATTCTTATTGGTTATATTGATTGTGAAACTCTGTTTCTTCGAGCTTGAGCCGGTGCTGTTTTGTTGTTTGAACATTTCTGTTCATTTATGCGTTGATTACGATGTATTACCTGCTTCTCTTTGTCATTCTGACAAATGCAACTCATAATATCATCGAAAAATAATAATTCACTGTATTTATTCCTTCATGCTCTTTTGTTTTTTCGACGATAGAATAATTTTAGCTTTTTCACCAAATAAAGTTGAACAATTTCGTTTTTTTATTCATTAAAAACACTATTCCTATTATCGAAATACTTCCATGATACATAGAGTCCGATTTTTATAGGCAGTATACCTCAGCAATTTCTCTCTTTTCCGTAGACATCCTATTTCCACTGTCAAATTAATGCTTAAAATTTCAATGATATTTTTCTTGTTCAGAGATAATTGAAAAAAATGGTGAATTGTCTCAAACATTTCCCTATATAAAGAGCAGTCAATTCGAATATGCTTTTACAATTATTGTGAAATGAAAACATATAAATCAAAACCAATACACCAGAAATGCTGAAATTGAATCTTTCTAGCAAAATCCTGGTACTAGTAGGAGCTTTGACTCTTATCGCCAAATTTTCTCTCGCCGATCATGAATATTTGGCCGCTTGTAGAATTCCAAGCGGTGTTCAAATGAACAAAGGTTTCAGTATGAGATACTTCAACTATCCAAATGGCCAAAAGGTTTACAGTTCAACAACATTTTACAAAGGTGGTTATTCCTCGTATTCATACTACGGTGCCAACACTGGGTTGAACACTCTTTCCTACGACAACAACGATGTGACTTCCTACATTACCAATGCAGATGGAAGTGTTAGAAAAACAGAAATCTATGACAACGTGTTACCAAGCTACTTCAGCTACTCAGGTCCCCAATTTGACACTGGTCACTTTACAGCTGTTGGTACTGCGTACTTTTATGCTCCAGTTTCAGGTGAATATACCTTTCTACTGAAAAGGGCCAATGATTATGGTATGATCAGTTTCGGTGCTGCCAACTCTTTCAAATGTTGTCAACAATCGAATGAAAATGTCAACAACAGCGAAGCTTGGGACACTGTTTTTATCACCTTGCAGTCTGCAAGTGCCACTTTGACTGTTAATTTAATCGCTGGGAAATACTACCCTATCAGATTCATGTATGCAAATATTGTTACTGGTGGGAATTTCGAGTTTGTCTTCAACACTCCAACAAATCCAAACTACACTAGTGACTTTACCAACTATGCCTTCAGTATGGACGACTTGGCCGATGTTTGTAATGATGAAATTATTACTTCTTCTGCTCCATGGACTGGATCTTATACTTCCACACTTGAAACTTAAACATCAGGGACTTTTACTATTTCTGGAGAAGTCTTTTCAGGAACCTTTGAAAAACAAATCATTTACTTCCCACCAACTACCACGACAACTTCAACAACTGTTACTGCCACTGATATTTACCAAGTAACCACCTCGTCTACGCTAGTTTCATCGACTAACCCAGACAATGGTTACATTACAGTATACCAGACATATGTTATCGAAGTTCCTTCACACGTTACTACCACTACCGAGTATGCTCCATGGAGTGGCGATTCGACTACCACATACTCTACCATTTTGTCTACCTCAACAGACAGCGTTAGTGGTGTTTTTGTTACCTCTATTTACTATGTCCACACACCGATTGTCAGTGCCACCACCACTGTTGCCAAACCATATAGTGGTTCCACGGACCTGACCTACTCCACCACCACATCCGTGGTGACTGGTGCTGACGGTAAGGAGACCGACACCACGGTCTACTATGTCAGCACTCCGATCGTGTCTGAGTCCAGCACTGTTGTTACTCCATACAATGTCGAGTCCACCACCACCTACTCAACCAGTGTTGTTACCAGTACTGGAGCGGATGGCAAGGAAACCGACACTACTGTGTATTATGTCCACACACCGATTGTCAGTGCCACCACCACTGTTGCCACACCGTACAGTGGATCCACGGACCTTACTTACTCCACCACCACATCAGTGGTGACTGGTGCTGACGATAAGGAGACCGACACCACAGTGTACTATGTCGGCACCCCGATCGTCTCTGAGTCCAGCACTGTTGTTACTCCATACAATGTCGAGTCCACCACCACCTACTCAACCAGCGTTGTTACCAGTACTGGAGCGGATGGCAAGGAAACCGACACTACTGTGTACTATGTCCACACACCAATTGTCAGTGCCACCACCACTGTTGCCAAACCATATAGTGGTTCCACAGACCTGACCTATTCCACCACCACATCCGTGGTGACTGGTGCTGACGGTAAGGAAACCGACACCACGGTCTACTATGTCAGCACTCCGATCGTCTCTGAGTCCAGCACTGTTGTTACTCCATACAATGTTGAGTCCACCACCACCTACTCAACTAGCGTTGTTACCAGCGTCGGAATTGACGGTAAGGAGACTGACAGCACTGTTTACTACGTCTACACTCCAATTGTCAGTGCCACCACCACTGTTGCCAAACCGTATAGTGGTTCCACAGACCTGACCTACTCCACCACCACATCCGTGGTGACTGGTGCTGATGGAAAGGAGACCGACACCACCGTCTACTATGTCAGCACTCCGATCGTCTCTGAGTCCACCACTGTTGTAGCTCCATTCAACGTTCCTTCCATCACCACCTACTCCACTAGTATTGCTACCATCACTGGAGCTGACGGTAAGGAAACCGATAGTACTGTGTACTATGTCCACACACCGATTGTTTATGAGTCCAGTACGGTTGTCACTCCTTATGATGGTACAATCGAGGTGACCTACTCCACGACAACCGATGTAGTGACCGGTGTCGACGGCAAGGAAACAGACACCACCATCTACTACGTCAGCACACCGTTTGTCAAGGAGTCGACCACAACCATGGCTCCAGCCAATGTTGATTCCACGACCACGTATTCCACCAGCTATGCCACCACAACCGGAAATGACGGCAAGGAAACTGTGACGTCCATCTACTACGTCCAGACGCCGATCGTAAATGAGTCCAGCAACATCAACACACCATACGATGGTACAGTTGATGTCACGTACTCCACAACGAGTGTGACTCTGACTGGTGTCGATGGCAAGGAGACCGACTCGACCATCTACTATGTGAGCACCCCGTTTATTAAACAGTCCACTACTATTATGACTCCAGCCAACGTCGAATCGCCGACAACATACTCCACCAGCTATGTTACCACAACTGGTGAAGACGGCAAGGAAACTGTGACGTCCATCTACTACGTCCAAACACCGATTGTTAATGAGTCCAGTACGGTTGCCACTCCTTATGATGGCACAATCGAGATTACCTACTCCACGACAACCGATGTAGTGACCGGTGTCGACGGCAAGGAAACAGACACCACCATCTACTATGTGAGCACTCCGTTCATCAAACAATCGACGACTGTGATAACTCCAGCCAACGTCGAATCTTCTACAACATACTCCACCAGCTATGTCACCACAACTGGTGAAGACGGCAAGGAAACTGTGACGTCCATCTACTATGTCCAGACGCCGATCGTGAATGAGTCCAGTACGGTTGTCACTCCTTATGATGGCACAATCGATGTGACCTACTCCACCACTACCTCTATCGTTACCGGTACTGATGGTAAAGAAACAGACAGCACTGTGTACTATGTCCACACACCGATTGTGAGTGCCACCACTACAGTGGCTAAACCATACACCGGCTCCACAGACCTGACTTAATCTACTACCATCTCTGTTGTGACTGGTGCTGATGGTAAGGAGACCGACACCACTGTCTACTATATCAGCACACCTATTGTTTTGGAATCGAGTACTGTTGTCACCCCGTTTAATGTTGAGTCCACGACCACGTATTCTACAAGTGTGATCACCAGTACTGGAGCGGATGGCAAGGAAACCGACACCACTGTGTACTATGTCCACACACCGATTGTCAGTGCCACCACCACTGTTGCCAAACCGTATAGTGGTTCCACAGACCTGACCTACTCCACCACCACATCCGTGGTGACTGGTGCTGATGGTAAGGAAACCGACACCACGGTCTACTATGTCAGCACTCCGATCGTCTCTGAGTCCAGCACTGTTGTTACTCCATACAATGTCGAGTCCACCACCACCTACTCAACTAGCGTTGTTACCAGCGTCGGCATTGACGGTAAGGAGACTGACAGCACTGTTTACTACGTCTACACTCCAATTGTCAGTGCCACCACCACTGTTGCCAAACCATACAACGGTACCACAGACCTGACCTACTCCACCATTACCTCTATCGTTACCGGTACCGATGGTAAAGAAACAGACACCACGGTGTACTATGTCAACACTCCAATCATCTCCAAGTCCACTACTGTTGTTGCTCCATACGAAGTTGCTTCCACAACCACCTACGCCACCAGCAAGGTCATCACCACTGGTACCAATGGCAAAGAAACTGACAGCACCGTCTACTACGTTCACACCCCAATCGTCAAGGAAACCTCCATTGTTAGTACCCCTT
>PTXO01000105.1:0-28805 GCA_003020785.1 Hanseniaspora gamundiae
CGAAATCCAGAAGATGGTGGAACTCGTTCAAACCATCGGTCCAGCGCGTTTAGGCGATCGACTCAGGATGGGTGTTAGTGACTCATCATATATAGGAGATTTATTTTTTTATAGACAAGTATAGGAAATTTTGTTCCGTATTTGTAGTGTGTGGACCGCCAAGGTCCTAGCTCTTGGTTCTTGATTCGTGATTCTTGAATGGAATTGCAGTGTTACACGTGACACTCCATATGGAACCGTATTACCCCAATAGAGTTAGTAACCACACGTGACACGCCATCTGCATCATGTTACCTCGATAGAGTCTAATAAGCACACGTGACACGCCATTTGCAACTCTGTTACCCCGATAGGGTTTTGTCAGCACATTTGCTCTCATTCTGGTCCGGCACGTGGATGCCGCTGTGCATTTGATACTGTCTCTCCGTACTGTCTCTTTATAGTGTTACCCCGACACCCCGTCACTCAGTCAAACACCCGATCAAAGCCACGTGCCCGACCTCTGTTTTGCATCATGGCAGCCTGCAAAGTCCTGGATTCAGTGCTCATCAAGAAGACGCTTTTCTCATTTGGGGTGATGGAATGAAACTTCCAAATTGTATACTGTGTCTTCTATGGCACCAGCGATTACTCGTTCATTTTCTTTGAGCGTTTGTCTTGAAAAGTGCTTGAGAAAGCTCACTTTTAGTTGTGTCTTGCTTCAGATAACCGGATATTTTAGACCGAGGATTTTCGTCTATTCTGGGGTACTCTTGTTACCATTATTAGCCTCATAGGGTTTTCTTTCATTCCTTTCTCTTTTCTTCAGATTCTTATTTCCTTCTACACTGTTTACTTTTTCAAACTCGCTTTTGCCCACTTTGCTCCAAAAAGCCATCCAGCCAAAAACATTTACAAAAGAGTCATGTAATACCCATTAAGAATAGTAAACTTTAAAAAATGAGTAAAAAACACATCACCATTCTCCCTTGAGCATACAACCACTACAAGACAACTCTTTGTCATGCCGAACGCTCTAGTGTTATCTTGTAGTGTCTTATATGTGAATGCCATCAAATCCAATCATGGGTGTCTTTTCCCTTTGTACCTCTAATACTCTTCCAGCAGTAAGAATACGCTTTGCACAGAAAAAATGATGATAATTGCTACGAGTCAAAATTGAAGAAGCGGAGCAGCAGGTCACATTCATGAGAACTATAAACATGAGATTCGAATGAGATTCAGAGTCATGACCAATCGTTCAATTATAGAAACACAGCGTGCAAAAATACACTGATGACTTGCCAAAACTAATATGGACGTTTTGAAAACTATTGAATTATCGATTATCGTTTGGATGGGTAACAAACATGTCGCGTATATGGAACTGTTTTGAAACGGCATACTGTCACAATAGCAATATCTTAGCATTAGAGCACACTTCCAACATGTTCAGCCATTCACAAATGTTCAGCCTCAAACAACACCAGAATGTCAAAAAGATGTGCTTAAACACTCAAGCACCGTTCTGTCACGCAAGTGGTCACCAACACGTGCACATCAGACCCACAGAGGTGACCCGAGAAAGCGTTGTCAAAATAGGTGACTATTCTGTTTCAAGTATTACACTCTCACGTGCATGTATCAAGATACCATCAGTTGTTCTGCAAATCCTCGATATTGAGTAGGCAACTGTAACTTGGCTTTTCAAAATTGTCCGCAGTGATCGGACGCGAGTCAATATGGCGAGGTTGCAGAAATACCAGTATATGAAAAAGGCTACAATTGAATAGCACTAGTAAGCACATAATAGTAACATTTCTCTCGATTGAGCATGAAAACTAAGACATGTCCAATACATACTCAGAACCAAAAAGAGGCAGTCCGATCAACATATAAAGCACAGCCAGTCCAGCCAATATGCTTGTGTTAAGCGTATCCTGATTAACACTTGGATAGCGGGGTAATACTGTATTCATGAGGGCTCGCTCAATCAAATGGGAGTTCCACAAGCCGAGGCCGTGAAAATCTGCATAGTATCTTAATGTATCCCGGTACCGGCTTGTTTTTAAATCTCGTGATGCAAAACACTGTTACCCCGCCTAGAATAATCAATATGTTCGTCCTACTTTTTGATACTGCAGTCTGCCAAACAAAATACTTGCTTGAAAACACACAAACAACAAATAAATATATTTAATATTTTTCAATACCAGTTAGATATTATATATAAAAAGTAATTTTAATATTTATGCATTCAATAGTTAAATTACCACTAAAATGTTTGTAACAAGTTTCCGAACAAATAATGTTGTTTCACAGACAATATACAAGCACGTGTCTTGGTTGTTTTGTACTCGCAGTCATGTGATGTATATATCTAAATGACACAAAAACGTCCAGATAGATATTCCAGTCACGTGCTTGATTATTTTCATTGAAACAACATTATTTGTTCGGAGTAACTCTATATCGTATTACAAAAGTCTCAAGAATACGCAAAAAAAGAAGCAAGTCCGAAGTCTACATAGTATTTTACCCCAGTAGAGAGTACAATGTTCTGGATCTCCACTCTCACTGTTAGAGACCACGTGGTTTGTTTTGCCCTCTCATCTAAAGAGATGCTCGAATTGTGTTACTGAACTATATGAGATAGACATATCACTCTTTTACAATGAGTTAGTGATAATTATATCTAAAAAAAACGTCGGTTTGGTCGTTCGGTGTAGTAACGGCAGTCTGAAAAAGGATGGTCGATGTAGTATCAAAAAAGCTGGTGTGACTTTGACAAACAGTCGCACCGTAAAGACAATTAATTATCTTGCTTGTATGCTCATAAAACTGAAAAAAAAGTTTGATTAAGAATACACTACCCCAAAAACTACAACCATTTGTATCTATTTTATAATAATTAGAGTTCATCAATTAAATACGGTTGATAATCAATTTGTGTTAGCTGGCCTGCCTACATTAGTGACCTTCATGACTTCAGTCTAGGCAGTGCGTTTTTTCATGTAGATATTGGGTTCACAACTTAAACAAATAGAGCAAAAAAAAAATACGATACTAATATATATATATACACATGAACTACAAAACAGACTCTAATTTTTTTGAAGCATCGAAGCTTGGGATTGTCTGTTGAGGGAAGCATTTTCCTTTAGTGCAATCAACTGTTTAGCTCTGAATGATTCGTAGTGGATGACACCAGTCGAGTCAATCAGGTCTTGCAAGTGCGTTCTGACCAAGAACTCTCTTAGATACACGAATTCACAGTGTGCAGAGTTCTCTACTTCGATGATGTCTCCGGATCTTGTTTTTCTTCCCCTGACGACTTTGCCGTCTTTGTTTTCATAGTTACCGCTGGATCCAATAACGGCAAACGGAATGATGGATCTGATTTTGGAGTTTAGTTCCAGTTCGTCTTCTGTCAAGTCATCGTATTGATCGTCGTATGGGTATAGTTTCAAGTTCAAGGCATTGAACTCTTTTTGGATGGTTGATCTGAAGTGGCTTCTTTCAGCAATCGTTAGAGTATCAGACTTGGCAATGACCGGAATGACGTTTACGATGTCGGACAGTTTCTTCAAAACGGCGATGTCCAATTCGCTCAAACCTTTGGTCAAATTTGGTTCTAAGAAATATAGTAGTGCATGCACTCTGGTGTCTTTGATTCTTTTCTCTCTCTGTGCGGTCAATTCTTTTCTCAAGTATTGTGAGTACTGTTCTTTGATATATTTGACAATTGGTTCCCAAGCCTTGTTGTTATTGATTTGGTCTCCAAACCCCGGAGTGTCGATTAGATTCATGTTCAATTGTACTTTGTCTTCGATCAAGCTATATGACTTTGTTTTGATTTCTGTAGTTTTAGGAATTGTTTCATTTTCCTGAGTATCTTTGATAAGCAAATCGGATTGGAATAGAGTATTGATCAAGGTGGATTTCCCCAACCCGGAGTGGCCAACGACCATCAAGTTGAATTGGAAACCTCTTTTCAACAATCTGTGTTCGATTTGAGAGGTGATGGTATCGAAACCAACATACCCCTTTGGTTTGATGATACTTTCTACTGCAGCTGCAGCACCACCTGCATTAGTGGTACTACTACTACTACTACTACTGTTATTATTAGTGGCAGTAGTATTAGTGGTTGTAGTAGAGGCAGCTGGAGCTGGAGCTGGAGCTGGAGCAGATGAAGATGAAGATGGCTCGATCTGAGTGGTTGAAGAAGTTCCTGTGTGGGCACTGGTTGAATGGGAAGCCATTTTTTGTTTGCTGTATGTATCTGACTCTTTCTTGGAATGATCGGTAGTCTGATGCTGAACTTCCACTGGACGATAAATCAACGAACCACACAATCAGCGCGATCGATACACCAATTACACCATTCGTAAACAAAACAAATCAAAACAACAACAAGGGCCATAGAAAAGTTTTCCGCTTCGAGCATTTCACACGGGAGGGAGGAGGCAAAAGGGTTTTTTATTACCCGATTAGGAAGATAATCAAGAAGATTTTTGCTTTCGTCTTTGCGTCTCGGCAGCTGAGCGATTGCTGTGGCCATTCATGCCGAGTTCGGTGGGTTCGGTGATTTCATTTTTGTCCGTTTCTCGTTTTTGAGCACTGATGTCAAATTGGCCGGGTACAGACGAATTTCGAAAAATGAAAAAAATAATAAATGAAGAAAAGAAAAATATTGTGAAAAAAAGATCGTTTGTTCAGTACGGAAAAGATGTTTATGGACGTAATCTGACGTTTAGAGGAGAGAGGTTATTTCCATTGTAAGAGCAGAAGAGGTCCTATACATCAACAAGACAAGCAAGACATAGTTGTACAATGAGTCTGGGTAGTGTTTTGTCAGTTGAATCGGTTGTTGCCGCTAGCAAGTACAGTTCGCCATTGCGTTTTATCTTTGGTTCTATATTACCGAGATCTTTTTTGATTGGTGGTAGTAGTAGTATTGCGTCCAGTGTAAACGCTTCTACACTTGGGGTTTCTGTATCTTTGGAAAAATGGAAGGAGCTGTTTGGGTTAGGTGGTTCCGGAGAGACACAAGATGCGTTCAGCAGTACTGGGATTCTAAAAGCCGTTCCGAAAAAGAAAGTATCTCATCAAAAGAGAAGAAGCAAGTTGTTGGGTCCAGGCAGAAAGCAAATCGAATACATCAATCATTTGAACAAGTGTCCGTCGTGTGGGCACTACAAGAGATCGCATACCGTGTGCATGAACTGTTTTGTCGAGGTTCGTGATCTATGGAGCAAGTTTATGGGTAAACCAGCCAGAGCAGAACCATTGGAAAACGAGATTTTAAGTGAGACAGACAGAAGTTTGCTGTATTCGAACAGAAAAGAACTGGACTATGCGAAATCTGCATCCAGAACCAGAGACATCAATGAGAGAAATAGAATAAGGGAAAGAAACGTGGTAAAGACATTGCTCTTTGAGTCTAAGAAAAAGGCAAGCAAATAGATCACAGAGTCTTTATGTGTATATATGTCAGTTCGTATGAGTGCAATCTCTAAGGCGTCTCTACTGTTTCCACATATATGCATATAAACACACACATATATATATATATATATATATATATATATATATCTTCGTGTACATAATTATAATTCATTAAAACAGGATATCCGTTTGAGAGTAACTGGACTTGGTTACAGTGAGGCTCTTTGTTTGTTCCTCTTTTTTCTTTTTCTCTCTTTTTTTTTATTTTTTTTTTATTTCAAATATTCTTGCGTTTCATATGTCGATGATGAGAAGGAAGCTGCATCGAGCTGAATAATGAGCTTGAGATAGAAGAAGAGGAGAAGAAGAACCCGTAAGAAACTGAGAAAAAATGACAATCACAGACCAAGGGAGCAACAAGAAACCCAGAAACACGCCGTCGTTCCGTATCAATGCCAATACGTGGGCCACTCACCATCCCACGGGAATCAAACCAGCGGGGAATTACCTGACTGATGTTGAGAATGATCGTGTTTTCCACCAAAACAGAGCCACACTACTGGGCCACTTGGGTAAGTTCCCGGAAGAGTTGCTCATCAGATTCATCAACGAGTACGTGGACGATCCTGCGACTTTGAAGAATTTGGCACATAGTTCCAGACTGCTATACAGCTATACTTTTGGTGAAGATCTTTGGAGGAAATTGTACATCAACAAGTATATGTCGTTAGAGGACAAAATGAAGGAAGAGTCAAATGAAAAATTCACCACGGCCACCGAGGATATGTACAACAACATCAAACCATTTGGAATAGAGAAATGGCTGGGGTCCTGGAGAAAGACCGTCTTAAGAATCAAAAACGACGAGGATGAAGCGCTGATCCAATGCAACAACCTGATCTATTCAGACATTCTGTTCAGACCTTACCAGTGCTCACAAATAGACTACGGCCAGTTATTCAAGAGAATCATCGAGTTTGAGCAGAGATCCAGTAGCGATGTCCACAACTACAACAAGGATTTCTGGATAGACAGATTTGTGGAGGAAGAGTTCACTATGGAGATGTACGAGTCCAAGTACTTTGACAAGCCGTTCATACTGAAATCGAGAAACGAAAAGAGATGGCCTCGTTGGACCATTAAAGATCTGCTGGACCTGTACCCGAATGACATGTTCAGACAAGAAACGGTGAACTGGGAATTGAAGTTTTACTACGACTACTTTGTCAAGAACAGAGACGAGTCTCCGATATACCTGTTTGACTGCAACAGCACAGCGATGAAAGAGATCAGGTCTGAGAAGAACTACAGAGCACCGGTGTTCTCGGAAGTGGACTTCTTCAAAATATTCAATAAGCAGAAACACAATTGCAGACCCGACCACTCATGGCTGATCACAGGTCCTCAGAGAACAGGGTCCACTTTCCACAAGGATCCGAACCATACCAGTGCGTGGAACGCAGGGCTGAGTGGGATCAAGCTGTGGGTGATGCTGCCTCCGCAGATCAAGCCGCCGGGTGTCACCACTGACGACGAGGAAAACGAGGTCACGTCACCCATCGGTATTGCCGAATGGATTCTGTCTGGATACTACAATGACTCTGTCAAGCTGGCATTGAACAACGTGAACAATTTTGAGGGAGTGAATTGTTTGATTGGGATGACGTTCCCGGGAGAGTGCATCCACGTTCCGGCTGGATGGTGGCACAGTGTCATCAACATCACAGATTCTGTGGCCATAACGGAGAATTTTGTTCCAAACAAGTATCTACCCAAAGTTTTAAATTTCTTCAAAAACAAGAGAAACCAAATATCTGGGTTCCACTTGAAAGATTTCCTAAAATCCATTGAATTGTTTCTGGCCGACGAAGCTACCAAAGGTGACAATCCGAATATTGATATTTTGAAGAATTTCTTAGCAAAATACAGCGACAAGATTATCACCAACGAAGATTGTGGGGTCTTGGAGGAGCTTGGAGATTTTTCCATCCCGCTGTATGAGTATTTCATAGAGTTGATCAAAAAAGACTCGCAGTTGGATGCCAAGCAAGTGGAGGAGCTCCTAGCGGCGGTGGCTAGTTTGGAGAACGAGAATCCGACCATAAGAGAGAGCGAGCTTAGGAACAACTTGGTCAAGGACAAGACCGAGAGTTTTGTATTTTCCTTTGGCTTTGATGAGAGTGACTGAGTCAATGGACAGACAAGCGAATAAATAAATAAATCATTAAATTATAAAAAAGTCATCATTATAAAAGATAAGTACCTAATGCTATAAATATGTATGTGCATGCAACATTTTTTCTTCTTCTTCCTCTTCTTCTTCTCTGTATACAGTAACCTAGTTAGTTTCGTAGTGCGATTATTTTTTAACTAGTTGGATGTATTTTTCAGTGGAGAAACTCTTTGGTCTTTCCAATGGCATACCGAAAGCTCTGTCCATGATTAGTTGTGGCAACACCCCGAAGGCTCTTGAGACACCGAACAACACGGTGTAGAAACTTGGTTCGGTTAGACCGTAGTATTGTAACAGGATCCCCGAGTGGGAATCGACATTTGGCCATGGGTTTTTAGTTTTACCCTGTTTGGTCAATACTTCTGGAGCGATTTTATAAATCATAGACACCAATTTGTACAAATCGTAATCTGGGAAATGTTTTAGTGCAAATTCTCTTTGTGCCAAGTATCTTGGGTCTGTTTTTCTTAAAACGGCATGACCATAACCTGGAATGACTCTACCGTGGTTTAAAGTGTCCCATAGGTATTTTTCAATGGATTCTTTGGAGTAGTCTCCATTGACTTCTTCTCTGAATTTGAATAACCATTCCAACACTTCTTGGTTAGCTCTACCGTGTAGAGGTCCTGCCAAACCGTTCATACCAGCAGCAAAACTCAAATATGGAGATGACAAAGTCGATCCAACTAGATGGGTGGTGTGAGCAGAAACGTTACCACCTTCGTGATCAGAATGAATAGTCAAATACAATCTCATCAATTCTGTAAATTCAAAATTCTTATCGAATCCTAATAGGTTGGCAAAATTCGAACCATAATCTAACGACAGATCGACTTCTGGAGAAGTAGCTGCAGAACCACTACCGTTTTTGAATACGTTTTTATAAATTTTTGATGCAATAACTGGTAGTTTACCTAATAGATCCAAACAATCTTCATAGGTATAATCCCAGTATTCGTGTTTGCTAACACCATTTGCATAAGCTTTAGAAAATTTAGATTCAGATTCCAAAGAGTTGATGGCTATAGAAAATTGAGCCATTGGATGCAAGTCCTTTGGTAACGAATCTAATAGGTCAACTGTATGTTTTGGTAATACCGATCTGGAAGCCAAATCAAAACTTAGATTTTTAACCTGTTCCATAGTTGGGATTTCTCCTGTTAACAATAACCAAAACAATGCTTCTGGAATTGGAGAATCGTTAATTTTAGGTAATTTTTCAGTTATTTCGTTGATGGTTAGACCTCTGAATTTGATACCTTCTTCAGGATCCAATACAGAACCTTCCCAAACCAAACCTTTAATACCTCTCATACCACCATAAGCTTGTTCTAGAGTTAGTTCTCCAATAACTGTTTTACCATAATTTTTTTTCAACTCTTTAATTTCTTTTAACTTTTCAGGATATATTTCAGAAAATCTTTCCTTTAGAGTTTGAACGTTTAGTGTAGAACAAGTGGAAAAGTTATTGACATTAGTACTGCTTAATTTAATGGTTTGTTGAAATAATGAGTTTAACGATTTATTCCCGGTTTTACTTTTCTGTAATAGTTTTAGTGAATTTTTAGATAACATTTTTATTTTTTTAATACTTTTATTTTTTAATCGACTGATTGATTGATAGTCTTTGTTGTTGTGTCTATTGTGATTATAAATTATTGAGGAGAATAAGAATATGTATGTGTTAACGATGATTCAAAGACATGTCTTATTTATATACACACGCCGAAATAGATTACCCAAGCGAATTGTGCACAAATTGATGACTTTGATAATAATAATATCAAGAATAATAATAATAATAAACAAAACAAAACAAAAACAAAAACAGCATGACCGAAAATAGGAATATCAACAGTATATTACATATTATCATTTGGTATAAGCGCACATGGGCTAAGAAGAAAGATGATTGGATCATGCAATTCCTCAAGAGAAATTGAGAGGGATGTTCTAAGAATCGGCTATGTGTTCTCTTTCAGAGAGGAGGAGGAGGAGGAGGAGGAAGAAAGGAATGACATTACTATTAATAACCCTGTAAACAAAGCAGAAAGATAAGCTTATTATTTGTCAATATGGCTGATTCCTATTAGACAGACAGATACGGTGGTTCTGGCTGACTTCTCTCTGCCTAAGCTGTGTCGTCCCTGCTTGTTCTTCTAGGCCCAAAATACACCTGCAAAGAGACAAAAATTGAATGACTCCGGTTGTTTATGTACGACATAATACAGAGTGTGTTCCCTACAATTTGTATTTCTTCATGACAAAAATAATATGTCAACAAACAATCTGATTATGGAAAATAATAAAAAAAAAGTCAGTTCGGTGTGTAGGTAGAGAAAGAAAGAGAGAAAGAAAAATAAAAATAAGGGGCGGTGTAATATCCCGCACAGACGAGAAGTTTGTTTCTCCGGAAAAAGAAGAGGGAGAAAGAGCGGAAAAAAATAAGCGAAGCGATAAGAACACGATTCGGATCCGCATTCGGAGTTAGGCGTTTGGTGTTTCGTTTTCCCGTCGGGTCCGGGGTTGTCATACACAGGGAGAGGCAGAGATATATATATATATATATATAGGCGACGGCTGTTGAATTGATTAAAGTTTCTATACATGTTGTACTGCGCGACACTCGCTTTGTTCTATTTACACTTCTAAACCATATATCAGGTCTAGTTTATGAGGATTGTGGCCAAGTACAAGACTATTATTAATAAACGGTTTCATATTGCTGTTGTGTCTATTACTCTTGTAATGCTTGATTGGAAACGTTGTTAGAGAGTATTTCTTTTTCTTGTTGGTATCTATAATACACAACATGTCATCGCTAGATTTGCTTCCAGAATCCACTACTCCTATGATTTTGGTTGAGTTGCTATTGCTATTGATATTGCTATCATCGTCATCATCATCTTCTTCATCTTCTTCTTCACCATTATTGTTGCTAGTCCGTTCTTTGTCTTCGTCTTCCTCTTTGTCTTTTTCTTTATACATTTTTAGTGTCCAATTCGTAACGTTATCGTATAGGTAGTGTTTTTCCAATACGGAATCCAATCCAAAACATCTTATTTCTCTTGGATCTCTTTCCACTCTTAGACATATGATTTTTTTGTTTTTCTTATTTGTTTTGAAAACGTGCATTTTCAAATGTTTAACTGTTCTATCATTATCATCATCATCATCATCATTACCTTTAACACTAATATTATAAATTATAATCAATTTTTCAATAGAACATGATCCACAAAATTTACAAAAAGTTGGTTTCCTTCCTGAAAAGATTTTTAAACTATCATCATCACAATAGTTTGGATTGATTTGAATTGTTTTCAATAACATTCCTGATAATATATCAATGATATAACTTTTCCTAGTTTCGGTATTGAAAATAAATGTAAAACCAAAATGCGATAGATTTATAATCTTACAATGTGGTGAATTCCATCTATTACTCTCTAATGGTGATCTTTCTGGTTCCTCATTCGGTATCGACATCCGTGTCGATGCTCTTCTCTTAGTCACTATTGTATTGAACGAGTTTTCAACTACATCGAGCTTTCTACTTTTCCATGGTTTGTTAACGATTTCTTGACAGATGTATAGATGTCCATTGATATCGTTGAACACTAATCTATCATTAACACGATCCGTTATCATCTTGGTGCATTCAACAATATCAGTATCACATATGGAGAAATGTTTTTTCTGTAATTTCATGGTTGGAAAGGGAAACAACGATATTTGGAAATATATCATATTCATATATCCATTTTTCGAAACAATGGCATACTGTCCTTGGATGTTGTTATCATTGTTAGTGACAGATGCAGTAGTGAGTTTATACTTTATAAAACTTTCCTTGATTTCAAAGACTTTTCCACCCGTTGTGATTTGCTCTTTTTGGAAAATCCATAACTTTAATGCTAAATCGTATAGAGAAACAATCCCATCCTGATAAATAAATCCAATATACCTACTATTATGAATTTCCCATTTGATCAGTTTGGCTTGTTTCCCATTTAGTTGTATGATATCTCCACCTGTTGAATGTTGGAAAGGTTTGATTATTTCTATGAACGATTGTCTATGCACAATGACACATTGTCTTTGTAGATCACTGATGAAATCTTGAATCATCTCTTTCCCATTTTCATCATTGATCAAAGAAACACAATGGTATTCCAATAATGAAGGCGCATCCAGTTTTGTGCTGTAAATTTCAATATCTACATTGCCAAACTTGTAATGAATTTTAACAAATTCTAATAGAAAATATAAAGGGAACCCAATAAGACAGTTTAAAAGTATAAATTCAATAATTTTAAAATATCTCCAAAAGTTACCATTGATAAAAATAATAGAATCCACTCTCAAGTTTAACGATGCGAAATTCGTTACAACAAGCACCAATACCAGAAGAAGTACCATCCTTATTGATTTAACATTTCCCAGTTTCCCTCTGCTATGTTTCTTCCCCACCTCTTTCTTTCCTCTCTCCTGCTCGAAAACTTGAAATTTCAAATCATGCATCAGTGAAATAACTGCTGGAACAAATATGTTTAAATGTAAATAATGGAACGCAAAAATTGTCCCCAATACAACCATAGACGAGCAAATCCCAATATTCAAATATATGACACAATACAATAAGTTCAAAATGAAAAACAACACTGTTGCAAAATCCAGTTTAAAAAAAATTGTAGCACTTTTATGTGAGAAATCACATATTTCAAAATCATCTTTCACAAAATCGCCCAGTTGTTCCCATTTCCGACAATTCTTGGATAATCTCTTTACGTATTCTTCGATTTGTAAAAAATTGAATATCCCTATGGATAAAATGATTTTGGAATTGAAACCTTGGGATGATATGGAAGTAAAATTGAATACCGTTTGGGAAGAACAGAATATGGCAAAACTGCTACAGACAAGGACAACGCTCTGGAACACACTATTAACCATCGCACGTCTTCCTTGCCATTTCAATACAAACAGTGAAAAGGCAACACTCCCTAAAATCACTGCTACTAGTACTTCAATCAAGAACGGGAACCGCTCGGTTGACGCTGAGAACTTGCTAAAAAGGAAACTGGAAAACGGATACCCAATCATAGAGTTCGAAACAACAAAATAGTATATACATGCGTATGGATTGCTCATTACGCGTTTCATCATTTGCAAATGCATTGATAAGTTGCATGATTTATAAGAGTCTGTGATCTTGCATATGAGGAACATTCTGACTTGCCGGTAGTATCACTCTGTATGTGTGTGCGTGTGTAGATTGATATATTGTTTTGTAGCCAACGTGCTCATCCAGTAGAGCCTATAGTGTTTGGAGTTGAGTATCTCTATCTTTACTACCTGTTACTTCTTGTAATGGGGTCTCTCTTTGCCTTGCACAGAATTATCACCATTACCAAGACCCTAAATAACTATAATACCGATATAAAAAAGAAAATAGAAAAAATTGAAAAAATTAAAAAAAACACAGATTCGGGAAAAACCTTATTTAACAGGTGTGAAGTAGTAAGAATGGCAACATCACGTGCATTCACCATTGGAAACAAGACCTCATTATATTACACCACACTATACTTGCAATAATAAAAATGATAAAATTTTACTATATAACTCATACACACAGCCATACACTATCTCTCTCTCTCTCTCTCTCTCTCTCTCTCTATCTCTCTCTCTATGCTCAACTGAATGCCAGAGCACAGACGTCCAAACTGCCCATTTGTTGTAGTACTTGTTCCATCTTTATGTCCAATCTTCCCTGAGCATAGTCTTCTCTTGATTGTTCATCTAGATATTGTTGAATTTGTGCCAATCTTGTATAACCTTCTGTACAGAATCTTAGTTGGATTTTCACCAATGCTTCGAAACTTGGATCAAAATATGGAACTCTTAATGCCACTAGTTGAGGCAATTCTGTTTTCAACTGGTCGTTCAAATTATCATAGATATCTTTAGCAAATGTCAATTCTTTTTCACTTTTAGGCAATTTAGAAGCATCCTTAGCAGGCTTATCGATCAATCTTCTTACTTTGGCTTTACAAGCATCGTAATCTTGCTTTTTATGTTGTCTTTTCTTTGTAGCTTCTTCGATTTCACTAAAATAGTTGGAAAATTTAGTGATTGGATCCAAAACAGTTTCTCTAAATGGACCGTCCAACTGTTTGACAGTTTCAGAATCAAAATCACGAACACATTGTAAATAGTAGTTACCAACGTTATAAGACCCATTCACACTCTTGGAATCGTCATATAGATTCGAAATCACCTCCGCAATGGTCACTTGCGACGCAGTCACCGCTCTCAAACTGTCTAGGAACCCCTTGGCCTACTTCTGAAGAGCACCACCAGTTCTCTCCAATACCCTGTAACGTCTTTCCTCGGTATCGTACTCCTTATCAACTGTCTTGTCGACTTCTTTCACAATAACACTTTGTCCTGCTCTGTTGATAGCTTTTTTAAATCCTGTCCAAGACATGTTTTCTCTCTCTGCTTGTTTTTGGTTCTTGGTGCTATCTATGTGTGTGATTAAATATATATACATGAAATAACACAAACACATATACTCTGCTATATATATACATTCACGAAATACATAAGATTACTAATGCAAAATATCATTTTACAATGGAAACTATCTTTAAAACACTTGTAAAACCATAAGAAAATTCTAAAAGCCATTTTTTTTTTTTCTTCTCCTCTTTTTGCCCTCTCCTTAAACCAAAAACACACGAAAAAACAAAAAAAACGAAAAAAAAAAGGAGGCTCACAAACAAAACAGGGTAACGCAGAGGAGAAAGCGTCGCGACACACGAGCGTCAGTGACGTCTAAGCGAAGGGCAATTACATATGTGGTTTTGTGACTTAATTAAATTATTTCAATGCAAATATATATATATATATGTATATAATCGTATCACAGCATCCATTCGTCAAAGAACACAGCCTCTCTGTCATGCAGAGATGGCGTGATGAAGTTCTTGGATTGGAAAATGTCAAAGGACATGTCGATTATATCGTGGCACTCATTCTTGGTGGAGGCTGTGTTGTTGTTATCGCTGTTGATGTTCAAAAGAGATGAGGTCATGCCATTTGGTGCTCCGTCTTCTTCTTCCAGTTTCGGTTCCAATTTGTCTTGGCCCATCAAGTCCAGTACACTTTGCAATGTCACTTTATAACTGTTCAATCCAACTTTAACCAATCTATTATCATAAAACAATACGTCACATAACGATTCCACGTCCAATGTTGATAATTCTACTTTTGATATATTTGCACTTTTGATGAAATCTAATATTTCCAGTGATGATGCATAATTCTTCACACTTTTCGTATATAATATTTCATTTTTACCAGTTTTGAAATCAACTTCGGTAAAATTGTTGAATCCTTCAGGGAAACTTTTCTGTCCAACAAAACGCCAGACAATAGTTAACAAGTGAGAAATAAACTCATCGTCCAACTCACCGTCAGTGAACCAGGGCCCACCCGTTACTTCGATAGATGGTTGTAAGTTGTACAACATGTATATCTTTCTTGTTGGAAATTTCACACTTTTGATGGTCTTGACATATCTCTGGGCTTCCAAATTCTTCAAACACTTGACAACAATGTGCTGGTGCAAATTGGTTCTTGCCTTGATCGTTTTCACCCATATACCTTCACGAGCACTCGCTTCGATATACGAATAAACCAACTGTTCGTCTCGACTCATCGTCATCTTCTTGCTGGCTTCCAAAACATCAACTGCTTGGAACTTGATGGTATTCTCGTGCTTGACAACTTTCACCAAGTTCTTATAGATCAACTCTTGCAACAGCAGCCTGTTGTCAGAGCTGATCTTCCCCGTGGCATTGGTGATTTCATCTTGGTTGAAAATCGTACTCTTTGGTTGAGAGATCATAACATCGTATAGACCCTTGGCTGGATCAGATAGCTCGCTGATCAAATCGGAACTGAAATTCATTGCACGTGGTTGGTAGGCAGGTTGGGTTGGTGTTTATTTGGAACTTTGTTTCTCTCTCCCAGCAAAAGAATTTTAAAACTTCTTAAAATGCACTGCTAATGTATGTTTGCCTTACCTGTCCGCTACGACTGATGTGCATCTCAAAGAATCAACCAAGAAAGAGAAAAATATTGAAATTAATTGGGAAAAAACAAAACAGAAGAAGACAAAATGAAAAAAAAAAAAAGAAAAAGAAAAGCACGCGAACTAACGTATTGATCAATACTGTATTAACACTATAAATATACATAAAGAACAAACACTAAACAGCATTGACCATGTTTTCTTTGAACCATGGATCAGGGACGACCAATATGTACCTTTCCATTGCCTCTCTGAATCTGTTTTTGTACTGTTTTGGTGTCACAACGGTAGGCTCTTTGGTGCTGCTGCCCACGAACCCTTTCTCTTTGACCCAGCTCTCTAGTTTCTTGTCCCACGTAAACGTTCTTATGCAGTCAATGATACCCACGGTAAGTTTTTGGTTCACACTGTCAATACCTATGACAAGAGAATAATCCATCACGTTCATCTTGGACAAGAAAAGCGTATCGTTCCACAAGGAGGCTCTCAAAAGTTTTTTGTCATACTCCCTAACAAACACCGGAGATTCATAAATGTACTCAACCATGTTTTCATCCAATAGCACCTCGTTTGCCCTCCCTGTTTGTTCCACGTGTCTGTTTCTCATTGAACCTTTCAAATCGAATATTCTCAAATTCTTCCTACCGTAAAATAAGTTCTCTGTGATAATGACATCTCGCTTGAAAACTTTCCCCGTTTCTGTGTTCTTGATATGGATCTGATAAAATCCCAAGATCTTGGCCAATGCAGTTGGTAGATCGTGGAACATAGCCTGTCCCATGTAGTGAAAGTAATTCGGAGCAAACTTGATAAATGTGTCTAGTTCCACGTGCGACAACTCCTTGATAACAAACCTGTCATCAAGCGTTTTCAAAAACGCACTCCCACTTTTACCACCACTCGAGTCCCATTTCAAACACCGGGACAAGCTCTGGATGAAATTGTTCGTGCACCCACACGCTCTTCTGAAGGCATCAAACTGCTCTGCAAAAAATATTTTGCAGGACATGACCACGTTCCCGTCTTGTAGTTGGTATCTTAGATGCATTGCTGTTTTCTTGTTTAACAAGCTTTCCAAGATTTCTGTGTCCTCGAAATTATCCACAACATTATCAACATTGCTGGTGGTTGCTGATGAATAACTCTGAGTCATCTTTAGAATGTAATCGGGTGTGTTCAAGCAAAAAGCCACCAAGGACGTAGGCTCATCTTCTCTGATCAATACATTGTTGTCTGCGAAAACATGCTCGTTGGGGCCAAGCGGTGACTGTAGTGGTTCCCATAGGGTCGCAGAACGATCCGCCCAAAAGTTGGACAACACTTTTAACAACGAGGTTTTTTCTTGCTGCTCAGATTGACCAAGCTCTTGTTCCTCCGTGGTTTCTGGTAGCTCTGCCTGTTTTGCTTCGCGCCCGCCCTCTACGGGTTGGGGCTCCTCGCTCAGTGGCAAATAGTTTTGGTCAGCAGTCGTTGTGGCAGTTGTGGTGACCGGAGGCAATGGCAGTGTGTCTTTGGAATGCTCAGTGCTTTTCAAATTCGGCGTCAAGATGCCTCCCGAGTCTGTATTGGATTTCTCACGGAAATGATCGACCGAGGTTCTGTCTGTCTTGTTATCTGACAGGTGTCTATGAGTAAAGTATCCGCTCTGCTCATCAGAGCCCTTTTCCAGTTGCGGCTCCATATGCAAAGGTTCATTCACTGCATCATTCACATTTTTGTAAATATCAACAATAGGCACTGAAGATTCTGCCCTTAGCAACGGGTTTCTGTATCTCTTGTTTAGTTGCAATCTCTCAACCTCTCTTTGGTGCTCAAACTCCCTGGACAAGGCATCAAAATGCATTTGATCAAAAAACACAGTAAGCTTTCCCACTGCCGACTCTTGGCCAGAAGACCCGTCGGTGTTGATTTTTCTTAGATGACTCGACAATTCATGTGCGGGCCTATTAGTCAACGACATCTCATCGAAAGTTTCCGAATTTCTGCTCAAAGTGTCAGCCGCACCAGTTTCAGCAGGAGCAGCGTCCACAGGGGCTTCGCCGACTGAATCGTGAGTGCTACTAATAGAGGTGTCTTCGTTTTTTTCGCTAACCTCCGATTGCTGTACAGCATTCTCTGCTGTGTCATTCGATCCAGTGTTTGAACTGTCTTGAGAGATCGCTTCTGAACTCTCTTTAGGCTCCTCCTTGATGTCTGGGTCAGCAAACATTTTTTTCAATTGAGAGGCTGTAATTCTGGCAATATCTTTTTCTGACGGCAAGTATTTTTTTTCAAATTCCGCAAAGCTCCTTATCCACTCTATAGAGCTACTATGAAGCTTTTGGGTCACCGAGTTAAGCTCCAAGAACTCGTCTCCAGGGGTGCTCATGTATACATACACCGTCAACTCATGCAAAGAGTCTCTTTCGGAATTGCTCTTTTCTTTCAACAGTTGCACCAGTTTCAACCCTTCCGTCGTGTTTCCATGACTGTCTAACTTAACTCTGACTAATCTTTTCAAAACACTTGAGTAAAAGCTGTCGATCTTTGAGTGTATGGAATTCACTAGCTCTATTTTCGATTTGATGTTGAAAAGTGGTTTCCACACAACCTGGGTGCGCGGAGTGATCAATTGATGGATGTCCACAGAAGTATACTCTAATCTCACAACAATGTCATTGAAACTGAAGTATTTGACGTGGTCCCTCAAAATGTCATGGCAGCAGTTACCCAATCCTCCCATGCACGTCGGAACACTCCAGAACATCAACTCCAAATACTTACCAAATGAGTAGTTCCAAGTGCTGTCACTCATTTGCAAAATCGGAGACGACATCTTGCACTTTTTGCAGTACGTCCACATCAATATGATGTTTTTCAAAGCTGGCAATTTACTTTGCAATTTCTCCACAACTACATCGATTTTCGCGTGACCATGGACATAGCTTCTGTAATGATCCATGAACGTGCCGCCACATTCGGCCGAGCATGGGAAGTGAAGGGTAGACACTATATTCTCAATAAACTGCCCAATGGTCACGTCGTTGTTCCAGAAATACTCCACTGTGATCACCTGGGGACCGATGCACGGCGTACCTGTTTTGTTAGAAACCATCGAGTACAAAACGGATATCGATTGATGGGTGCCCGTACCAAGCATGTTGTAGGATAAAGAGAAAAAGATCTCTCACTGCTTTCTTTTCAAAAAATAGCCCTCTGTCAAATCGGCTATTTTCTTGTCGAGAATGAACTCCGCAAGATATCTCATATCTTTTAGAGAGACCCTCTCCATAGAGCTCACTTCTTTCAACAAAGCGTCAGACTCAATGTATAGTTGGAGAGAGTGGTCATCAAAAGAAGCCACTTTTGCTTTTTCGCTTTGAACGTCCTCTATGGACTCTTCGATCAACCGCGTGCGTTCCAACAAAAACGGCAGAGGAAAGTCGACCGATGGTGAAATCGACAAAATCCTTTGATGGAACTTTTCAACAAACTCACTGAAATAACCACTCGATTTTCTGTTCAGTCTTTCTGTGCACATTTTGTTGTACTCGGCTAAAAACAATTCAACAAAGTTGTCCTTCAACAACGAGGACTCCAGTTTCATCGATAAAATAACAAAAACCATGAACTCTGCTGTGTCCTTCAAGTTCCTTAGCGCCTCCATATCCAGCCCTCTGAGTAGAATCGTTCCTCCTAGGTTGGGTGAACATCCTCTCAAAAACGTGTACGTTTTAGCAATGTCGCCATACATATATGTTTTCACCTCAAACGTCTGGCATCTACCAAGCCTCATGTTGGCTACTAGTTTGTCAACAGAGTTTGCAATGTCCGCTTCGGTGAATCTTGATATCTTCTCGATTACCTGAGGCTTCACATTGAACTGCACAACGATTCCCGCTTTGTGTAGCAAGTTCAATGCGTATCCAGACACGTTGTCGTTTACAAAAATTAGGTTCGGGTTCAAAGCCGTTATTCTGGACACCAAAGAGTTCAAGTACTCCTTTTCTTGGGCCAGCACAAGTTCCAAACTTAGTAGGTGGTTGTCGTTTTTCTGGTAGCTTAATGGGAACATCAGTAGCAATATCTTGGGCGAGCTCAAATTTCGTGCCATTAGCTTCAACGGATTATTTTTAGAGAAAACTATACCATTAATAAACTCCGACTGGCCCATCTCGCCGCCCGCTATTCTCTTGATTTTGACATACTGCCGAAAATCCATACTGTTCGTGATTTTAGTGCTCACGTCGATGCTTTCGATGTTTCTCAAGACCGGCTGAAAGAATTCGGTCCACTTAAGAACATCCAAGTTCATCTGATCCGTAAGCACCTGTTTCATTAGAGCTTTCGCATGAAGCTGCAACGTCTCATTTAGGGACGTTTTGTTTTCAGTAAAGCCATTGTTCGTACTGATGATTCTCTTGGAAACGCTGTCGTGCTTGTTCTTGTGTCTAGCATCTTTGGTCCCGGCTCTTTCAGGGTCGCTTGACAGAATCGACAGCAAATTCGGAGTGCTGTGACTGAAAATGGAATTGTTCTTGTTGCTCAGTAGAAACGATTTGCTTCTGCTTTGTCTTCTTGTCCGAATTCTCTGCAACGATGCCTCGGCCCTTTGATTGGATCTGAGATCATTTCTGGGAGCGAGTCTTGTTGGTTGTTGGTAAGTTTTGGGTGTTTCAAAGTTGATCAGGTCCTCGGCATTGCCCAATTCTTGATCCGCGTTTAGCTGGTCTTTGGATTCTCTTTGCAATTGATGGAATTCTGGTTCCGTGATTTCTTGGTGACTTTTTCTTAACGGATAACTCATGTGACTGTCGTTCAAAGCTGCAAAGATGGACATCGACCGTTCGTCTTCGCCAGAATTCAAATCACTGTCATCTTCAATAAAACTGACGCGGTTATCCTTTTGCCAGGCTGGGCCTGGGGACACCAATCTTTGATTGCTGTTCAAAATTTCAAATTGAGAGGCGCCTGATGCTCCATTTGTTGTCGTGAGTGACGGACTCAATTCATTAATAGTGATCGAGGATCCAGGTAGACTTGTGGGGAAACCTTCGTAGATTGCACTTTCTCTTGTGTTTTTGGCATTGTTATTGCTACGAGTCTAGGTTCTATCACTATCGTTGTAGCTGCTTAGTTGAGACACGGTCGACAATTTGGACTGAGACCAAGAAACAGGTATTTTGTTTCTGGGCACAGGTGTGTGCTGATTGTTCATTCTGAACTCAAATTTGAAATTACCACTTGCCAAGTTGTGAGCAACTGAATTCGAAGACGTAAGTTCTTTGGTGTAAGAGTTGTTTTCAGGGAAAATATTAGAGTGGAAAATCGTGTTGTGAGACTTTGCCCCTCCCATATGTTTGTGTTCGGGATAGGGTGATAGAATCGACTCATTGTCTTTCCCCTGTTCTTTCGGGTGTCCTCTTAATATACTCTTGACTCTTGAGAACTCTGTGTTTATCTTCCCCGCCTGCGAACTATGATGTAGAGAACCGCTCTTGTGTAACTCGGGTTTGAAATATTGACTGCTTGAGTGCGGGGGAAGTCGGATTTCCAACGCTTCCCCCGTCCTCGTTGTTGGTATTGTCATCTTTGGCGCGTTCAAGGATTCCGTCAAGACTTTCAAGTCGTCTTCGCCAAACACACTAACCACGTCGGTCGCATTGTTGAGTCTGATGGAGTTTTCGTAGTTGTGCTCGTTGAATCCAACTGTAAAGACGTCATTGTGATTTCTCTGCTCTGACATTGTAGAGTGCAATAGTAGATGGTCAGATGTGTCCATGGTGTCGTCGTCTCTATTGATTGTTTCGTTCATCACTGAAAGATCGTCGTCACTGGAGTCCTCGTAGTAGTCGTTGTCGCAATGCTCAAAACAAGCTTGGCATATTCTTATCTTTCCGTCGTACCCAAGTTTTTCTGCCTCTATCAAAAGTGTGCAGTTGTTGCAAAATATTTGACCACACACTCTGCAATGGTGCTTTCTTCTGAATGTGTTGAACGACTTGCCGCAGGAGAAGCACTCTCTGCAGTTTTCGTCTTTCATCCAGTACTGCCTTGGCAAAAGTGCAATCTGTTGTCTCTTCTTTCTTGAGCTCTTATTTTTATAAAACCCAAATAGAAAGTTCTTGGAGAACGATGCTGTCAGTGACGACGATAAGCTGTGCAAGGACGCCGTGTCGTCATTATCTTTGCTTTTGCCCCGAGTGTGGCCGATCTTGCTCCCGTACATGGAGTTGCTCATGTTGTTGTTTCCTCCTCTCTTGTAACTCGGGGTTCTTATAGGCATGGCTGTTACTGTTGATCTCGATTCGTAGATGCTTGACCGCTGCACAGCGTTTATGTTTGATGGAAATTGCATTTTGTAGTTGTCACTAATCGTGTAATCCTTGTCCTCAAATTTTTCGTTTGCATTGTAGGGATTCGACTTGGTGTACGCTTGAGGCGTACGTCCCACATTCAGTTTCGATATAGGAGAGTCTGTCCAGCTCCCTTGTTTCAATGGTGAGCTCGACAGCCCTCTGTGGAATTCCGACACATGTTTGGTGGTCTCTCGATTGTAACTAGCAGTCTTACCGGCCTCTGCAGAAGTAGTGATATCAGCCGTGGTTGTAGCAGAGTCGTGGTTTTGAGAAGTGTGAGAGTTGGTTGGCGTGAACTGAGATCTTTGAGAACTGGTGTTGTTTTGTTCCAAACCACTCACTGAACCTGTCAGTATTTTTAGAATGGGTAAAGAAACATCTTTTTCATTTTCACTGTATGCAGTGTTCTGAGTTGGAAGTGCTTCAACTGGGCTGGCACTACTGCTGTTCGGGTTGTTCGCAAATATGCTTGCTTGATTGAGTTTTGAATCAATGGTTTGCTTTTGATCTGACACTATACTTTCATCAGTGTTTGACCTCGATCTTTGTGTATTGGCTAGTTCTCTGTCAACCTCGTCATCATCATCATCTTCTTCCTCTTCCTCGTCTCCTTCGTCATCATCATCATCTGCAAATTCAAAAATTTGGTGATCAGTGTGATAGTCTTTGTCTTCCGCGGGATAAGGACCTGCAGATTTTCCATCTTCATACACTATCATATCCGTTTCACTGTGTGCGGGAGAAACAGCATATTCGTTTTCGCTTTCGGTACATATTGCCTCCTCCTTTATCGTGTTATTGGTGCTGGTGCCACTATTTACATACTCTTCGGAAGCAGCCCTCTCAGCGACGCCCAAGCCCTCATTCCCAGAGTCACAGGCTACACTTCCAACTGTATCTGCTTTCAATATTTCTCCGTTTTGAGTGGGTGATCCATCCATGTTTGCTTATCTGTATGTTTCTGGGTTACAATAGTTCAAAACAACACGCACGTCTGGGTTGTGTTCTGTTTGTTATTTCTTCTATTGTGGAATGATCTTTGTTTCCACTGATCACTATAATTGTTTATATATATTTTTTGGTGTATAAGTCATGTTTCACACTTGCGGATATGTATAAAAGTCAGATGCATGTGTGATACAAGCAACCATGAACCTGGTTTTGCTATTGACATCAAAGGTGTACCCGATTTCGTGCAATTTCACATTTTTTTTTTTTTTAGTTTTGAATTCTGCATTCTCCATTTTTCCACTGTTTCTTCGAGATTGCAAACATTTGAAACCTAAAAAGTACATTGTAAAAACCAGCAAACTAGCCGACCGAAAAAAGAACTATGAATTGGAATGGTCTTGTGCTTTTAGTGCATCTGGTGCTTTTCCCTGTATTTGTGTTGGGAGAAAGCAATAATTTCCCGAATATTGATTCTCTATTGTCGATAGCAAATCAGGACAGTGAGAAGAGTTTGTTACTGCCATTTAATACAACCAGAGTTCCTGAGACCCAAGAGTCTTTTGAGATTCAGTCGCATATAATCAACCACTTTCAAAGTTAACCAGTCAGTTGGGACTTTCAAAATGACACGTTTACTGAAAGAGGACACAACTTCACTAATTTGATTTTCTCTTTAGATTTGGACACGGTGGGTGTATCGAGTGATGGCACAGATGGTGGACAACCGTTTGTCGTTTTGGCAGCACACTATGACTCTAAAAAGGAGCCTCAAGGTTTTGTTGGTGCAACGGACAGTGCAGCTTCGTGTTCGATACTGATGTATATAGCATACTATCTATCCAAACAAATTGAGCAAAATCCTTTAGAAACTCCAACCAAAGGTGTTAAAATTGTATTTTTCGATGGTGAAGAAGCTTTGGAAGAATGGTCAGAGGACGATTCGATACACGGTGCAAAACATTTGGCAAGTCTGTGGAACAAAGAAAACAGTATCAAAGATATAGAGTTGTTTGTGTTGCTAGATTTACTAGGTGGGATCAAAACAGGGTTGAGAGAAATCAAAGTTTATGATTTTTTCGAAGCAACGTCTCCAAACTACTATCAGCTACATGAAATTGAACTTCAAATCAACGAATTAGATAACATTTCCAAGAAGTTCCTCGAGCCCCACGTGAAGAGTTTTGTTGAATTTCACAATAGTGAAGAAAACAGTCTGGTGATAGAAGACGACCACAAACCCTTCTTTGAGCTTGGAGTTCCTATTCTGCATCTGATACCATACCCATTCCCGAGCTACTGGCATACGATAGAAGACGATTTTGATCATCTGTATATACAAGGGATCAAAAAATGGGCTAAAATGTTGAGTGTATATGCAGAGGGCATGCTTTTCGAGCAGTAAAGAGAGAGAGAGAGAGAGAGATCGGAAAAGATATGTTATATAGATAATCCTGAACAAGATACATACATATATACACTCCACAACATCCATGTCACAGCAGTTCGACTCTGTTGAATTTCTCCCTTTTTAATTAATTGAAATTTTTGATTAAAACATGGGAAGTTTGTTACCCCAAGCTGTGTTGAACGGTCAGGTGACGCGTGAATGTGTAAAAAGATAACACTGAAAAGGGGCGAGTCTCAATTTTTTACCTTTTCTTGGTAATTGACATTTTTTGCAGTCTTGTAGGCATGATTAACACTATAGGTGAACCTTCATGTATCCTTGAAAGTACATCCAAAGTCAACACCAACAACAGTTAGATATAAACGAATATACATAGGTTTAAAGGTAGACGTGGATTAATACTTTACCATTGAATAAAGCAACAAAAAAAGAAAAAGAAGAAAAAACAACAGAGTTAATCCAGTCATGAGACATTATCTGCTGAACTACGTTTTCCTGTTCCTAGTGCTTGTTAAGAGCAACTTGACGTTCAGTTTGAAACCCGAGTTTTCCATGAACCCACTATCCGCCGATTTTGAACCGTTTGCGTCAGAGGCTGCTATTCCACCACCGCGTCGGAAACCGTCTGATGGAGATGGTGGTGACGACGTTTGCCCTCCGTGTTTCAACTGTATGCTGCCGTTGTTTGAGTGTAAGCAGTTTTCCACATGCAACGAGTTCAATGGGAGGTGCGAGTGTATTAGTGGGTTTGGTGGGGACGATTGTAAAGAACCATTGTGTGGTGGGTTGGCCAGCCACAACGACCAGAGACCAATAAGAAATATCACCGAGAGTGTTTGTGAGTGTGATGATGGGTGGAGTGGTATCAATTGTAATATATGTGAATCAGACAAAGTCTGTGACGTTTTCCTACCAGACGGTGTTGAATCTGGTGCAGTTTGTAATAAAAACGGTATGATTGTATCGAAAATGTACCAAGGATGTGATGTTTCCAATGATAAGATCATATCCATGTTGGGCGATAAAACCCCTCAAGTGACTTTTTCCTGTAACAAAACATCGGAGGTTTGCGACTTCCAATTTTGGGTTGATGAAGTAGAGAGTTTCTATTGTGAATTAGACACTTGCAAGTTTGAATACGACGTGGCACAAAACACTTCTCATTACAATTGTGAAAATGTCAAGTGTAAGTGTATGGGGGATGCCTTTTTATGTGGAAAAAGTGGCTCTATTGATATCTCCGATTTTTTGACTGAGACAGTCAAGGGTCCTGGTGACTTTAGTTGTAATCTAGATAGTAGAAAATGTATCTTTACTGAACCAAGCATGAATGATTTGATATCCACTATATTCGGAGACCCATACATCACTTTGAAGTGTGAATCTGGTGAATGTATTCACTACAGTGAAATACCGGGATATCTGACACCAGAAAAACCTGAGTTTGGTCTAAAACAGAAGATTGTTTTGCTAAGTACTCTGGTTGCTTTGCTCGGTATAATCGTTGTTATTGTCAAATTCATATTGATGTCACCTTTGTTCAATGACGAAAATAAGAGTTCCAGTGATGGTAGTGCACAAACAGGCGATGATGATTCTGAAGAGTACGGACGATCTAGCGACAATTTGGAATACTTGTCCAAATCTACAGGAGCCACGTTGACTTTTGAAAACATTGAGTATTTCGTGGGGAAGCAAAAAGTCTTGAAAAAAATATCTGGTGTGATCCAGCCTGGTTTAACTGCCATCATGGGTGGATCAGGTGCAGGTAAAACTACATTGTTAGATATATTGGCTTTGAAAAATAAGTACGGACGCATCTCAGGTTCAATCAAGATCAATGGACAAGAGGTTAACAAAAACAACAACAAAGCAACCAAGAAACAGATCTCAAAAACCATTGGGTTTGTCGATCAAGAAAATGTGTTGTTGCCAACTCTAACTGTTTACGAAACAGTTCTGAACAGTGCTCTATTGAGATTGCCTAAAAGCATGAGCTTCAAGGCAAAACAGAAACTAGTTTTGAAAGTTATGCAAGATTTGAGTATATACGATATAAGAGACCGTGTCATTGGGAGCGAATTCGAAAGAGGGATCAGTGGTGGTGAGAAGAGAAGAGTGTCCATTGCTTGTGAATTGGTGACTTCTCCGTCCATCTTGTTCCTAGACGAGCCTACCTCGGGTCTTGACTCCAACAACGCCAAAAATGTTGTGGAATGTCTCGAGAGATTAGACGTTGTGTACAACAGAACCATTGTTGTCTCTATCCATCAACCTCGGTCCAACATTTTCCAGAAATTCGACAAGCTAATCTTGTTGGGTAACGGTGAAATGTGTTATTCTGGATCCATTATCGAGGTTCGTGATTTTTTGAAAAACTGTGGTTATGAGTGTCCGAGAGATTATAATATAGCCGACTACTTAATCGACATTACTTTTGAAACTCCTGTAGCTGGAAATGGGGCAGATGGTCTCGGTGGAAGTAATGAAAACATACATGCTTCTGAGGATAGAGACGCAGACGAGCAAAGTCATGGACACACGCATGCTTTGATATCACCAAATACTGACAGTGCTATTCAAAATGAGTGGGCACATCTTGCTGAACACAGACAGGAACTCAGATCGTTGTTGGACACTTCCAAAAGCAAGTACAATTCGATTTGCGATGCGTCTGCTGCCAACATCATCACCAGCAGCATTTTAAGTTCCAGGTTTTTGGATAGTCAGCATTTCGCAGGGTTGGAATTCCAAATCAAAAACGCCAATTCGAGTGCCAGCACGATTGGTGTTTTGAGTCATCAAAATCTGCCAAAAGCTTCGTTTGGCCAGCAAATGGTGGTGCTAAGCTCCAGATCATTCAAGAACGTTTACAGAAATCCCAAACTATTGCTTGGCAACTACGTGTTGAGTGTTTTAATGGGCCTATTCTTGGGGTTCTTGTATTACGGTATATCCAACGATATAAGTGGGTTTCAAAATAGATTGGGGTTGTTCTTTTTTGTAATCACTTATTTGGGATTTCTAACTTTTACAGGTCTAAGTTCGTTCAGCCAGGAAAGACTATTGTTCATGAAGGAGCGGTCTAACAACTACTATCATCCTCTGGCCTACTATTTGAGTAAAATAATCAGTGATGTGTTTCCATTGAGAGTTGTTCCTCCTATTCTATTGGTTTTGGTCATTTATCCTTTGGTTGGGCTAAACATGGGAGAAGGTTCCAAACAGAGTATCCCATTTTTCAAATGTATCGAGATATTGATTTGTTTTAACTTGGCGATTTCTTTTGAAATCCAGGCTATCGGGTTCTTCTTTCAAGATTTGAGCAACTCCATCATTTTCAGTGTGCTAGTATTGCTATGGTCGATATTGTTTAGTGGGTTGTTCATCAATACTCAAGAGATTATAAACGTGTTCTTCAAGTACATGAAAAATGGGTCGGTTTTTTATTACGCTTATGAATCATTGATCATTAACGAGGTCAAGGACTTGATGTTAAGAGAAAAGAAATATGGGCTTAACATTGAAATACCGGGTGCAGCCATTTTGAGTACCTTTGGGTTCCAGGTTCAAAATATTGGCTTTGACATGTCAGTTTTGATCTTTTCAATGTTTTTCTTTTGTCTCTTGGGCTACGGATTCTTAAAATGGAGAGTTGTTGAGAATAGGTGAATACGTGTGTAGTTTTAATCCATAATGGTAATATATATATTTTGATTTTTCTCGTTACACAAGGGCTTATTTTGTAATTAATACTGGCTTATTCATCAATAATGAAATTTTGTATGGTAGATGTGTGTGAACTATACAAATAACATACTCATGTGAAGGCGACTTTTCTGGATGTCGTACGAAAGAAGAAGAAAAAACTTACAATGCGTATATACCAAATTCCGTAAATTCGCCATCCTTGATAGAAATGCGGTGTACAGTTAGACTTTGCATAACTTGATCAAGTATCTAATGCACAAAGATCTGTGGAAAGGTAAGTGCAGAAATATCACTACTTGAAAAGTGGAAATGATGGGTTTTGTGTACAGTGAAAATGATCATTATTGAACTCCAAACACTGTTACAATTAAAAAAAGAAAGCCTCTTGTATAGAGTGAGATGTTGATAAAAAGATTACGTGTATTACAGCAATTTTGTAAAGGAGAGACACAAATGAGCGTAGTCGAATAACAACAAAAGTGTTTTAAATATGTGGATTAGAGATTATAAGCTTATCAAATTATGTAAAATATGTGGATAAAAGTAAAGTGAAAAACACTGAAACAATTTATGGATAGTGACCTGGAGCTGGACCAAAGTATCCCTTTTCAGTTGCTGCAATGTCCCATA
>PTXO01000106.1:1682-26206 GCA_003020785.1 Hanseniaspora gamundiae
GCACTCTTGAACAAAAGTCTTTTCTCTCCATAGCTTAAACTTTCGAAATCCTCTTTTTCGTTGTATCCATTGATTCCTCTGGACAACTCTGTTGCATAGTGGAAATCCATGTGTTCTTCTGATGTTGTTTTCTGTTTCACTCCATCAATCATTTTATCACATTTATCACAATAGAAAATGTGACTATGAGATTGTGCTGTATTTGATGTGTCCTCTTTGTCATTGGCAATACCTTCGCCATCACCATCTTGTTTCAATTTGCGAGGCTCTGTGGTACTGTCTGTGCCCCCACTCTTCAACATCTCGAAAATTGTTCCTCCACTTTCCACAATCGTCATGTTCGACAAGGCCAAATTCAAGTTTCTCAATGGGTATACAGACCGGGGCAAAGTCTTATCGATCTCCATCATAAGTCTTGTCCCCTGTTTCAATATGTCTTCACTGAATCTCTTATTGGCTACTGCCGATGCATCTTGATCACCACCACCACCATCTTCGTCGTCGTCTTCACCACCTCTGGAATAGGATGGCATGAAAAATGGTCCGCTTTTCGAGATTTTGAAAGATTGGGATTCTTGTGAACCTATTAAACCAATAGATATCGTTCTTGGTGTTATCACTTTGTTATACTCTCTTTCCAATTCTATAATTCTATCTGCCAACTCACCGGAAAAGACACGGAACCATTCAACACAATCAGAAGCGTTACTACACGCTCTTCCCCTCATGTTCTTATTGGCCATCATTGTCTTTACGACAGGTTTAGGATTCACAATTTCTTTCCATTCTCCTCTACACATGGCAAACACTTTAGAACTCAAACTGATACAATCTTCAAAATTGAAACTGTATTTTTTAAACTGTGAATAATCTTTATATTTCAGTTCCAAGAATTTTCTAAAATCATCAACGTTATCCCATGTATCTCTTATATATTTGATAGATTCACCTTGTTCCTTGGGCACGTTCAAGATTTCCAGCAAATCTTTACCACGAGCACCTCCCAAGGTCCAAAAACTTGTAATCTCTAGTTTACCATTATCTAAAAAATCACTACTCAATCTTCTGAAAACAATTGTTTGAGCATCAGGTTTTTTAAAATCAGATGCCAATTTGGAGATGCTTTTGCATTGTGAAACCCCACACGATGTAGTGTAACCTGTGAGTTGCTTGATATCGGTCCGGATCCCCTGGGCTATGTTGGATCCCAAGCATACCACGACGTCGTCCCAATCTTGGAAAAGAGGTTTGTTTTCGTTGTTTAGTACAAGTCCATCGATATGCAACTTGTTCACATCAAGACACTCAAAGATCGAGGGAAGCTTGTCATTCAACTGGTAGTCCCCACTGATTAGTTTGTCTCTAAGCACTTGACAAAAAGCTTGCTCCTCTTTGACATCAGAAATCAAGATTTTTTGGAAAATCAATTTCCCTAAATCTATAAAAGCTTCATCTACACTTGCCTTTTCCACCAAGTCCGTATATTTCTTGAAAATTTTCAACACTTTTCTACCTTCTCTTCTGTAAGGTTCCAAGGAAACTTTATAGTTCATTGCATTAAGCCTTACTCCTAAAGGTTTGTATTCCCAGTAATTTTCATTTTTTTTGAAAACGGCTGCATGGCATAGCAACACATGGGGACATTTCACTCTGGCAGAGTCAACTGTATCCATTCTTCCAATCCCGTATTTCCTAGCTGCATACGAAACGGCAATCAAAGCATTCCATTGAACACACACAACAGGGTCGTCTTCAGTAAACCCACATCTGATCTGTTCCACCTGAGCAAAGAACGCGTTCATATCAATATGGGCTATGCACGATAGTCCGGAAGAGAAAGACCTTTCCTTTGAGTTTAGGTCCAAGAGGTCTTTCCACGTGTACTGGCTCATTCTTGGTTCTTCTTCTTCTTCTTCTTCTTCTTTTTGAGCTGTGTTTCACCAACATCAACATCAACAACCATCGCGAAATACAGAGAATGCAATTTTGATGTCGACAAACATCACCTGACGCGTGTCGTTTTGTCGAACTCACCACGAAAGGAACGTTTCTTCACAACGAAATGAGACTTCATTTCAAATATTGAAAGAACATTTTTCGATTCAAGATAAACAATGCTTTGAGCAAACAAGCATGGTTCCAAGGCTCGAAATGATTCGTATATACAAGAGTGAGAAGGGAGGGGCAGAGAGGGCAAGGTTGGGCAAGAATTTAGAACGATGATCGTGATGGTGTTGATGATAACGATAGCAACAGTACTACTATTATCAACCAACACTCACACACAACCATGACAGATGGAATAAAGAATGGCAAAAAAAAAAGAAGGGGAGGAGGGGTTTGTTTGTCGCAGAAATGGACCAATATAATCAACTCAAAAGAATTCGACTATCTCGGTGAGTAATTGACAGGTTTTAATTTTGTTCACGTTAAAAATTGAAGCACAGTATGGTTTATCAAAGAGTTCTTATAAATCGGAAAGTGTAATGGCCATGTCGATACTCAAAAAGCGCTGTCAAAGAAGAAGATCGAAGAGGGAAAGAAAAAGTTGAAGAAAAAACAATTCATGAGAACAATCTTGGTAAAACCAAACTCCCCTCTAGCCCATTGCATAACCATGTTAGTGCCAACAAAAACCCACAAATAATATATGTATACATGTATACGTGTGTTTGTGCAATTCTCTAGACATGTACTTGCAAAAGTTCATTTTTCTTCTTATTCTCTCTTTGGAAAAAAGATCCAAAACAGTCGATCAAGTATGTACTAAACCCAAAAGCGAGTCCGTTCCACATTGTCAACCAACTGTATTACAAGGATCTTAAAGAGAAAATAATAAAAGAAAAAGGTACTAATCCACGAATAACGTACATGTCGTTAAAACGAAAAAAAACACACACACACACACACATAATACAATAGAAATAGGTGGTAGTGCTGACTAGGTCAATTCATATGCTAAAGGATAAATGCATCTCATTCATCCCTTTCTTTGCTTCTCTCTTTCTCTCTATCTCTCTATCTTTATCAGCAACACTTTTATTCTCAACACGACAATCACATTTCCCAATCCAGAACTCCGACTGAGTCTCAGAGTGTAGAGAACGTTTCCCTTCTTTTTAATGATTCATTCCATTACAATACGGGAGGTGTTTTTATTCATCCTTTCCCAGTAGTAATGTATCCACCACGGAAAATTCTCCGTATCGGAAATCATCTATATGGGATGTTCTCCCGAGATGATCCAATACAGAAACACATCCATGTCATTTTGGGTTTATCTTTCATCGTTTGTTTATGTTAATATCAATTGATTGAATTCTATGATTGATTTCTTTCTGGCATCCAACAATTTCAATTTTTTATTTTTTTTGTATTGTTTATAGTTAAAAATATAAAATCAATGATTCTTATTCTTTTCATTAAAGTCCTATTAAACTAAAATATTTATATATCAAAACACACATTTTGGGTATGTTTCTTATTTTTTTTTTTCAATTAATAATAATAATAATAATATTATTAATACAATTAGTTTTCTGGAATTTCAATTTCACCGGCGTTGATAGCTTCAATGATATCGTGAGGGTTTTTGTAGTTAACTCTACAACCGACAGATTGAGCAGTCCCCAAGATTTCTTTGGTGACAGAAGCTAAAGTTTTACCGAAAGATTTTTCTTTCATTTGTCTAGCAACTTCAATGATATCTTCTAATTGCAAGTTACCGGAATGTTTGACATTTTTATCCTTCTTTCTGTCTCTTGGTGGTTCTTTCAAAGCAGTGATGACCAAAGAGGAAGCAGATGGAACAACAGAGGCAGTAGCTTGTCTGTTTTGAATGGTCAATTGGACAGTAACTTTGATACCTTTGAAGTTTTTGGTAGCTTTGGCAATATCTTCACCAACTTTCTTTGGGGATAAACCCAATGGACCAATCTTTGGGGCCAAAGCAGCGGAAGCACCAACTTCACCACCGACGGCTCTTAGATATAAGTATTTAACTTCACTTGGATCGAATTTTGGAGGCATTTTATTTCCTTGGTTTCTGTCTGGTTTTATTTATGCCGCTTTCTTGGTAGAGAGATGATTGACATATAGATGGAAATGAAGATAGATAAGGGAAAGTCATAATACCCAATTCAATATCGACATCACTACTTCACAATTATCGACCTGCACTTTGTCGAATCTGTGACTGCACAACGGGAATTGTCACCATGGGAATACACAAAAAAGAAAAAAGAAACCAAAATTTGTTCATTCTCACAGGTGATGATCCTAACCAAAAACCACGGAAGCGACGCAGAGTGAGAAAATTTCTTTTTTACGTTTTTTTTTTTTTCTTCTTCTTCTTCTTCTCTCCCACGGCCTTTTGTGCTGAGTAAATCTTTGTCAGGGAAATTGTTGCCAAAGGGGAAGGTGAAAATACTGCGTTTCAGCCTACGTCCTGCTCTATTAGGACGCTGTGATCTGGACGGTGGGTGTACATTAGACGGCATTGGGTGTGTTTGTAGGTGTAGACTGAAGCACGCTTTGCCTATTTGGGACTGGATGGTGCGTATGAAATAGCAGAAACAAAAAAGTATATTTTTTCATAGGAGTGTTTTTTTTGTGTCAACGTTTTTCTGGTTTTTTTTATACATTTGTACTATATACTTACGGAGTGTGTGGATGTGTGTCATGTAAGGGTGGTGTGTCACATATAATGTACCTTTCACACGTGACAATAACAAATAGAAATTTCAATCAAATCTGTTTGTACAGAGGGAAAAAGATGTGCGTTTCATCATTGTCATTGCCATCAGGGTATACCAGTTGGAAATCGTTTGATGTAGTGATTGGATTTCCATATTTATTTTTAAACAGGGCGCATGTCTGTGCGATCTTTTCAAACCATTGGAGTTGGAACTTGTAAATGTTTGGTGATTCCTGTGCAGATATGTGAGCAATGTGTTCATCGACCAATCTAGAGCATTGTTCAACTTGGTCTCTTATCGATTGTTGCAAGTTCTTGGATTCGGATTGCGACGTGCAGAACATTTCCAACGAGTCAAGGACACTGGTCAGTGATGGCATTTGTGGGATCCCAAAACTTCCAAAAGTCTTGAACCTTAGACTGTACAGCAACTGGTCCCCCATTCTACCCCTGTACGTTTCCAATTTGTTGGCAGGAAGATGTCTATAACAATGCACAAACTGTAACAGTTGTACCAAACACAGGATGGAGTATGTTTTACAAACTCCTACCTCATTGGATAGATTTGTTTCAATTCTGTTCAATTTTTGTAATATTTGTTCATTTTTCTCTTTAACGGTTTTCCTCTTTTCTGTTGATTTATATTTTTTTTTCAAATTTTTACTTTGATTGATTTTCTTATAATGATTGATTAAATCAGTATTGTGATCTATCAATTTTTGTAACAAGTAGTCTAGATTTAATAACAAATCATAACAATGCCAGTATATTGAGAAAGTTTCCCAAACGTCATATATCTCTAATTTGAACCCTCTAAATTGAAATTCCAACATGTTTTTCAATTTACGGTAGTATATATATGAAGTCACTTCTGGGAACTCGTCTTTATTTGAAGATTCTGGTGTGGAAGAGGAAGAAGGAGGTTCTTGTTGTTCTTCGTGCATGGAGAATCTGGCTTGTAAAGAATCCCACATCAACAATTGTCTGTTATAACCTTGTCTGTATCTACAATGGTTCGAACTGAAATTGTAGTAGTAACTCGTTACAGTTTCTTGTAAACTCTCTACGTCGTACTGTAGGAAATTATTCATATAATCCAGCATGAACTCTTTTGAATCTTTATTCAAATAACAAACCGTTTCAATATCGCATATAACGAATTCTATACTGGAGAATTGTACAATCTTTGGCAACTCGTTAAGGAAATAAGGATACAATATTCTCGTTATGGCGTTCAACTGTTTCGATGTAGTGAACTGATAATATACGTATTGGTGTAGTTCCATTGGATCATCTGATATAGAAAAGAACCCCAATAGATCATTGATCTGTTTGAAGATCTCACTCAATACTGTAAAAGGTCTATCCAAAGTGGGCACAAGTTCTTTAGGGGGAATGAAATTATTCAATTCTTTTTGAACTTGCATGGAAAACATATTTTTTGGAAGGGTATATGCTGGATCATATGGGGTTTCTTCCAAATACAAACAGCTCTCAATCATATGGGTTATAGATTCCATTGTTCCAGAAGGCTCACATCCAGTGGTTAAAATAGTATCCAATTCACACATCCCTATGATAATATCAAGTACGTTTCTCAAAATCTTACAATCAATTGAACCATCATTCAAAGAGAAACAGTATTTTTCTTGTAATCTTCTCAAACTCTTGACTATTTCCAAACTATTGGGAATCCCAGAAAGACAATCTAAATTCAATAGAGTCGTGTGAATATCTTCTTCTTCCATAATATATAAACAGTCGACTTTAGATTTAACATATTCAATAAAATACAAGATACCCACAATACCATTTAGCAACAAATCGTCATACAGAGGGTCTTTGGTTTCAAAACTCGGTAGAATCTCTAAAGTATTCGTATAGTGTTGTAATATCTCTTGCACATATTTACAACTTAAAACGGTAATGGTTAAAGATGAATTGTTGTTGTCAATCCACGTGACCACGTTCTTGAGCAGTTGTAAAAGTACATGGGTAACGTGTTGTAAACCAGTGTACTGTGGATAGTCAATGTGCAGGACCGACGACGTGTGGAACACGGGCAGATCGTTGGAAATCAGTCCTGTGTCTAGTTTCCAATTGTTGATTTCCAAAGCGTACGTTCCTGAAAACAAGTCGAACATCTCGGATCTTATGACGTCCTCTGCGGAAAGGCTCTTTTGCAGTCTTGTGAAGTGGCACGTTACGTCCACCAAGTCGTCCACCAAGTCGTCCACCTCTCTGTGGGTCTCCACATCTGTGTGTGGAAGATCGTGGGAAATGTCCAGCTTGGCAAAAGCATCTTTGAACTCTTCTTTAAACTCCTGTTTGACCTCTTCTCTCTCTGCTCCACTCAGTTTCTCCTCCACCATTGCATCATTTTTGCTCTGTGGCATCGTGTCTTTGGGTTCCTGTTGATCCTCTTACTCACAAGACATTTATCCTAGGCTAGTCGATGTGGTGAATTCCCCAGGAACAACTGAATCATCTCCTTATTTCTTCTTCTTCTTCTTCCTGATGAAGGAACAACATACTGCCAATACAAACAATAACAATTACCCTACGAGAAAAAAAACAACCAAAAAAACAAACCAGAAAACATGCGTCTACAAAACGTCAGACACATGTGCGTCAAAATCACGAAAGAAGTCAAAAATAATATCGATCCGATTTGACTTCATCTTGTTTTGTTGTTTCAAAAAAATATTTGACTTCACTTTAGCGATAGTTTCTCTTTTTTTAGGTTTTTTTTTAACTTCTTTTTTTTTATCGACATTCGACTTTTTTCTCTTTTCGCTGTCTTCCGAAACACACCATTTTTATTGGAGCAGGAAAAAAAAATGAATAAATAAGTAGGTTACGTCAAATATTGATATTCGGATAGAGGAAAGCCAATTGGAAGTGACTACACAATATTGTCTATTGTCTATTACAAATGGTTAGAAGTGTTTTGATTTAGATGATGTTTGGTAGAAATGTGCCTAGGGGCATCGCCATGGTCATGACATATTTTTTGGTACTTGGTTTAAACGAGAGGTTGCTTCAGATCTTATGATTCTTGAGTGGAAAAAAAAAAAAAATTATTAAAATCGATGAGCCATTGTATACATCTTGTTGCTTTTTTTCAGATTCGACAGTCGGATGTGTATATATATATATATAAGTAGAGACAGCGATAAAAAAAAACATCTCATCGATACATTCGAACATTACTTTTTATTCATACGATATCTCTACTGGTAATAGGAAATAGAAAGAGAAAGAGCATCTGTATCCTTTGTACACATCTTCTTTGTATTATTATTACAACTACTACTACTACTATGGCTTGATTGTTGGATTATCACCTATATTCATATTCAAACAGATCCAAGTAATAAAAAAAAAAAAAAAACAAACAGAACTCCTCATTTAAACCACTAACGAAAAAAAAAAGAGTAGCAATGTCATTGTCTAGCAAATCTCTATACCAAATACTATCGTTAAAACATAGCAGTACTCTCGTGCTCAAAAGGTCCATTTTTCGTGCATTTTCTACTCAAACACCAAGATTATTACCAACTACAGTGGTGACTACCGGTGATACAGGTAAAGCAGAATCTCCATTAGAGAGATATAATAGATTAGTGAAATTGGGGAAACTAAGAGATGATGAATTTCAAAGAAATATGATTGCCTCGTTAGGTGATTTGTACAAAGATTTATGTGACTATAAACCTCCATTTGTCGAAAGACCTGATCCAATGAATAAATCCAATTCGTTTTTCTCTAAAATGTTGCACCCTTTCCAATCTTCCTCTTCCTCTTCAAACGAAATATCCCAATACTCCGAGAAAGTTCCTATGGGGATCTATTTGTACGGAGACGTTGGATGTGGTAAGACAATGCTTATGGATCTTTTCTATCAATGTGTTCCAAGCCATCTATCACGGAAAAGACTACATTTCCACCAATTCATGCAATACGTGCACAAGAGATGCCATGAAATCACAAGAGACGTTTCCTCAATCGCCTCACCGGGGAAAAACAACAAAAATGCGAAAACAACATTCGATCCAATTCCAACATTGGCCTATGAACTATCTCAAGAATCCAATATCTTGTGTTTTGATGAGTTCCAAGTCACCGATGTGGCGGATGCAATGATCTTGAGAAGACTGATTTCTCAGATCATAAGCGACAAATACGGAGTGATTCTATATGCAACGAGTAACAGAGAACCAGATGACCTATACATCAACGGTGTCCAAAGACAGTCTTTCATTCCATGTATCGAATTGATAAAATCGAAGAACCACGTGATCTTCTTGAACTCACCAACAGATTACAGAAAAATTGCAAAACCAATCTCATCGGTGTACTACTTGCCCCCATACGGTGTGAACTACCACAGCAAAGAATGTGTTGCCAAGAGAGAAGCGCATGTGAAACAATGGTACAACTATTTTGCACAATCAGATGCCCCTAAGATCGACTCGCACGCAAGAGTAACGGTGTGGGGAAGACAACTTGATATTCCTCAATGTACCGCTCCATACGTGGCACAGTTCTCGTATAAACAACTATGTGGTGGGAATCTGGCTGCAGGTGACTACCTACAGTTGGCCAAGGAGTTCAAAGGGTTTGTCATCACCGATATCCCATATTTGTCTATTCTAAGAAGAGACGAAGTGAGAAGATTCATCACGTTTTTAGATGCCGTTTACGATAACAACGGTAAATTGGCCACCACTGGTGCTGCCAGGTTCACAGATTTGTTTGTGGAACCAGAATACATCATAAACGATTACGAACTAGACTTGAAAAAGAAGAAAGACGACGAATCAATGCACGAAGAAGAAGAAAAATCAGCCAAGGAACAGCAAAACGATGATCTAGTTACCAAACACGGGTTTTCAAAGGAGATTGCCTCGCAGGCCAAGATGTTTGCCCTAGACGAAGAGAGATTTGCGTTTGCAAGAGCTTTGAGTAGATTGTCGCAAATGAGTACCACCGAGTGGGTGGAGGCTCAATAAGTGAATAGAGTGGAGGAGGAGGGTTCTTTTTTTTTTTTCCAAAATATTCTTTTTCTTTATACTATACGTATATACATCTCTATATATCCAACTCGATTTCGTGTGTCTCTTCTTTGGCAGTTGCACCTTGCACCCCGCTGGAAACAAACTGTATGTTGTTTTCCAGATGACTCACCTCTTGCGTGTTCACGGTAAACTTGTCACCAACAATCCTCTTCGTTCTCAGCATATCTTTGAAGGCGTCCTTGTTGCCGTACTTGATCTCAAACTGCTTCCAGTAGTCCCAGACCTGTGAATGTTGCAGCACGGGCCCACATTCTCCACCAAACCGTAAGATCTCCCGGGCTCTTGCATAATTCGGACCGCTGTTGATCTCAAACTCTGCGTACTGGATCACAATATTGTCCAGCGTACTATTGGGCAAACTCATCAGCCCTTCTTCGAAGTACTGTCTTACTTTGACAACACTGGTGAATTTTGTGGCCAGTTCTAGGAGTTTGAACTATAACCTGTTTTTATTTTTCAAAAGGTTCACATTTTTGCTTTGAGTCCCCCGGTATAAGCACGCCATACTCTGTTGGTAGTTTCCCAGCGTTATTTCAAAATCTGCACATCTTATGTAGTAGCCGGCGCAGTCGACTCCGTGTCTTTCTAAATCCTGGAAAAGGTTCTCAAAAACGTCTCTTACTAGTTCACGGTCGTACACCTTGTTGGAAGGTTGGACCCTTACCAAAAGCAGGTCCAGGTACAAACCGTATATCTCAGTGGCCACAGATTTTGAGCTCTCAAATATCTTCAAAGCCTTGTTGTAGATATAGACCCACTTTACAAAGTCGTTGTAGTGCAGTTCTGCATATGTGATGAAAGTGCACGGTTTGGCAATCTTGATCTGGATCATACACTCGTATATTGCATCGGTCTCTTTTCGGGATCTGTAGAGTTCGTGGAGTTGCAACAACCGATCCCAAAGAGAGTACGACTTCAAGGTAGCAACCACCTGAACAGGTATGAATTCCGTGGTATTGTAGTACTTGTGCAAAACCAGCTCTGCGCTCTCGACAAACGAGCCGAACTTCTCGGGGTAGTTCAAACCTGCTTGCAACACTTTGATTGCCTGATCTGGATCTTGCAATTCCAGCTCTCTGAGACTCCAGTGCAGATATATGTTTTCAAGGTCTTCCAAGTACTTGAACGGCACCTTGGTAGCAGTGTGCATCACTTGTCTAAAGCTGTCATAGTCTTTGCTGGCAAAGTACAAATCGGCATACAGTATCCATAGACCCCCAAGCTTGCCTCTCCCGGTTATGCTTCTAGAACCTTCCAGCTCATACGCCGTGCTGGATATTTTCTGCAGTGCAGTATTGAACACGCTGATCTTGAAGTTTATATCGTCTTTGGCCCCGAGCTCTGATCTTTTGATCCATAAGGATATCCGATTGGGGCTCTTCTTGATCTTGATCATGTTCAAGAGCAGATCGTAATTCGAGATCATTCTTTCCAGTTTTTCGACTTGTTCTTCTTGTGATGCGTGTCCCGTGAAAGACTCCACCACCATATTTTGAAATGCGACATAGAATTCATATATCTGGTTGAATGTCTGGACATCCGTGATGGTGTCTAGCACAGAGTTCATGAACTCGTTGAACTCCTGCAAGCTCTTTGATTTCCTTATCAACGTGAAATGGCAATGGAGCAGTATGAAATATTTTCTATCGTTTGGATAAGTCGTCACGGCCTCGGCTATTAGATGCTCAGCACGCTGCTGGGACTCCTCAGTTCCAAAGTAGATCACGCACACTAGGTACTGGAAGTACATCGTAGCAGGTTTCTTCGCAGTGAATATGTGCTTTTCGAGGAAAAGTGGTAAATATTCATAGTCCTTGGTCCTGCAAAGAACTTTGTAAAGTTGAGCCATTTGTGATTCAGAATCATGCCTTAGAGATATCAAGTTTGTGTACTTCTGAATGTAGAAAGATGTCCATTTGTCAACATCCGAGATAGTGGGTCTTTGCAAGGTGCGTTCTTGAGGTCCGAGCACGGACACAAAGTACCGTAGCTGAGACTGAATGTTGACCTCTGAGGTAAACTCATAGCTGGTGTCCTCGTCCTCTATATCGAAATACATCTCTTTGATGTACTTCAAGACAGTATCGCTCCACAGTTGCAGATGGCTTTTCAGAGGTAGCTGTTTCAGACATTTGTCAAATGCCACATCAAAACGGCGGATATCCTTCAACTGGAACAGCTTCCCGAGGTAGAGCACCCATATCTCATAGCTCAGCGCACAGTTGCCAAGAGCATTCTCGCATACGCTCACGTACTTCCCGGTGTTCCCCGTTTCTTCCAACAGGTCCAAGTAGCTCAGCCATATTTGATAGCTCTTGGGAATACTCTCCAAACACCGTTCATAGCAGAAACACAACTTCTCGAGCTTGAAACGACCCTCCTCGCTGGAACTCTTGATGTGGTCAAAGTACCTCTGCCAGGTGGCCTCCTTCTTGCTGTCCTTCAATATCTCATACTCGAATGCAATGTCCTCCTTGGAAGTGACGTATTTGTCTAGACAGTCCATTGCTTGGTCTTTGTGATGTTGTCTATCTCGCTGTGTCATCAAGAACCATTGCATGAAAATTCACAAATCTCTCACCGAAAAGTGGGAGCGTTGAAAGCAAACAGTCTTAAAATTTCAAATCAATGTCACGTGCCAAGCACAAAATCTATTTAAACGTCTACAAACTACACAATCACGATACTCAAATATCATTCAGAGAACTCAAAAACAAGCTTCTTGTTGTTCCAGATGGACCCGAATCCATAGCATACGGCACCTCCGGCAAGTAGCGTATACTTGTTGCGGTCTGTGCTGATAAACTCAAACCCACACATGACCATCGACTCGTTCCATATGTTGTCTGGAATTTCCAACAACGATGGAACTCCGTTCTTGATCATGACAATGGTCGAGTCCTGCCCAAACACAAACCTGTTGCTGATGCCCCCTACGAGTACAACGGTATCGTTGTCCTTCAGTAAACACTTAGCAGCGTATCTTTTGAACAAGGGCGACGCTGTTGAGTTTGTGATGTCAACTCTTTGCAGCTCTGGCTGGTACTCGAAATCATACAGCATGGCAGAAAATTCGCCCGTGATTGTTTCACCACCTATCAAATGGCCTGAATTCCCAGCAGAGCATACAGCTGGCGAGTTCAAGTGAGGCAAGTCACAATCAACAGCGGCGAAACCGGTCTCAATGTTCCACAAGTAGTGGTGGGCAGCTCCGTGGCCGGTTAGTACTAGACAGTCACCGTTGGCCAGCATCATAACACTGTGTCTGTACAAGGGCTCGGGAAGTTCGTGACTGCATTTCGTCCACTCGTTGTTTTCCCAGATCCAGCAATCCGATAGGACCTTATTTGGAGCAGTTCTCCCCCCAATCAAGAGATATTTCGAGTCCGATATCTTCGTAAAAGTGTGGTACACACGGCCCTGTGGTAGGGATTCGCTTTTGCAAGGCAGTGTCTCTCCCACGTTTGTATCAAACTCGTCGTTCAACCTGGAGTTGGAGTATCCTCCAAAATACATCCCATCCGAGGAGCAAGCCCCAAACTTTCTTTCCAAGTTTGTGTCCTCCCATTGAAATTGGACCTCTGTGGCATCTGTCTTTGCAAAATCATGGTCCTGGATGGATTCCCCCATTGGCTGTTTGAAATTGTCAGCAAACAGGTAGCTTGGGTTATTGGTTGCGTGCATAATGATATAGCTGTGAGCAAACAACGAGAACTCCTCCAACTCGTCAAAAGGCTCAACGTCTTCCACGCCCTGTTTGACCTCCACTGGTAAATTTTCCCACAACTCGTACATGTCTCCACAGTTTATGTTGTTCCATCCATGCATATTGAACCTCTGCATCTGCTGTTTGGTGGTCTGGTAAGTAAGAACGGTCTGCAACGGAGACTCGTTTTTCTTGAAGTGTTTCAGCATCTGTCTTGCAAACGGTTCATCCGGGCCTTCAGGCATCAACTGTTCCATCATGATAAAATGCGAGTTCACGAGCTTCGATGATGCAAGGATGATCTTGTCTGCCAGGTCGGGCTTCATGTACGCCAAAGACACTTCAGCAATGAAAACTTTGATACAATCATCATCTTGAGGAGTCTCCTTTTGCAAAAGACTGGCATAGTCCGAGGCCACGTTCAAATCACAAGTCACCATCTTGTAGTTCTCGCCATTTGCGTCTGCAATCTCCTGCAAGTACTCGTTGTTCTTGATCAACTTTTGTTTTACTGCGATCAAGTCGGGATAGTCGATGTCCACAAACGAAATCGGTTTGCCGTTCTTGTGGTTGTACTGGGCTATTACGTCGGAGTTGCGGGAGTCCAGTATCTCAAAGGGCAAGGGGTCAAACCCACATCCCAAGTTGATGACACAGATCCTCTTTTTGTCGTTTTTCGAAATGATGTCCAGGAGCCTTGAGCGAATAGCTTCGAGTCTCAACCAGTACCCTCTGTTTATACACGGCGACCGTCTGATGGCCTTTCCCACAAACCACTTGAAGTACGGAATTACTTCCTCTTCGTTGTCAATGGACACGTTGGTCTTCAATTTCTGGAAATAGATTCTTTCCACCGATAGTTTCGAAGCGATTGAGGAGTTGTTGGTTCCCTGAATAGCCAAATCTTCAAACTTGCCTTTGTTTGTGGTTTTCTTCAAAGGTCTGTTGGACTTTCCTTTGGAGCCGTTGTTCTTGTTGGCTGTTTTAGCCTGTGGAGACGGGTCACCCATTGTTGTTGTTGTTGTTGTTGTTGTTGTTGTTGTTGTTGTGTAGGTGGTGATGATTGATGGGTTTAAACTTGCAATCTCTCAGTTTTTCTCATCGATTTGTTCTTAGAAAGAGAGAGAGAGAGAGAGAGAGAAAAAATACATTGAAAAAAACTTAACGTGACATCACAAGAAAAGAACCAAGGGTCAGCTTGAGTCGGGAAGATAAGATAAACAACACACCTCTCCAAACATCCAAAGACCACGAGATGGCGAGAATACAGAGAAAGAACAAGAGGTTCATATTGACCAAATACACGATCTATGAAACGGAGAAGAGAATGTACATTGTTGGGAGCAACAAGAGAGAAAACATGTTCAGGATCTTGGAAATCGACCTGACTGTACCGCAGGACGAGTTGGTTGTTCTTGAAGACAACATTTTCTTTACCAGAGACGAGGTGATAAAGATCTTGCAGGAGATCGACAATGAGGACGAGAGGGGCAGTTTCAGCAAGAAGTTGACTGCGCACGGGCTTCTTGGTTTCATCCGGTTCACCGAGTGCTACTACCTCGTTGTGGTGAACAGAAAGTCGCAGGTGGCAGTGTTGGGAGGACACTCTGTGTTCCACATCGACCAGACGGAGTTGGTGCCCATTCGCCCGAGCAACCTCGTCAAGAAGCCATCCAAGACATCGATCGAAGCCAAGTTTTTGGCAACTTTCGACAACTTGAACTTGTCCAAGACGTTTTATTTTTCATACACGTATGACATCACGAACAGTTTGCAAACCAACTTGATGAGAGAGAAGTTGAAAGGGGTGGGGAGATCTGACATCGAGATCCCCACGGGGTCTGAGAACTCGTACAACGAGATGTTCATGTGGAACCAGAACCTATTGAGCCCCGTGCTGCACTGCATCGACACGGTGTTTGACTGGTTTCAGCCCATCATCCACGGTTTCATCGACCAGGTGAAAACCTCTGTGTTTGGCAGGTCCGTATACTTGACGTTGATAGCGAGAAGATCGCACCACTTTGCCGGAGCACGGTATTTGAAGAGGGGCGTCAACAACATGGGGTATGTCGCAAACGAGGTGGAGACAGAGCAGATTGTAACGGATATGCTACAGACGTCGTTCCACGACAACGAGCAGAAGTTCTACGGGAGCGACAGGTACACGTCGTTTGTGCAGCACAGGGGCTCGATTCCGTTGTTCTGGTCGCAGGAGTTGAGCAATCTTGCCACGAAACCGCCGATCCAGGTGAACGTGGTGGATCCGTTTTTCAGCTGTGCGGCGCTGCACTTTGACAAGCTATTCCAGAGGTACGGGGGAGGCAGGGTCCAGATATTGAACTTGATCAAGACCAAGGAGAAAACGCAGAGAGAGACTATATTGGGCAAAGAGTTTGAGCGGTGCGTGGAGTATTTGAACCAGTTCCTACCGGAAGAAAACAAGCTGGACTATACGTCCTGGGACATGAGCCGTGCGTCCAAGTCTCGTGGGCAAGGAGTGATCGAGTTCTTAGAGCGGTATGCGATCAACAGTTTGGAGACGACCGGGATATTCCACAACGGGCACCAGTTGCACGACACGCAGTTGCAAGAAGGAGTTTGCAGAACCAACTGCATCGACTGCTTGGACAGAACCAATGCTGCGCAATTTGTCATTGGAAAGCGGGCGCTCGGGTACCAACTAAAAGCGTTGGGGATCCTGGACGACACTTTTCTGGAGTACGATTCCAACCTGGTGAACATTTTGACAGAGTTGTTCCACGACCATGGGGATACCATTGCGTTGCAGTACGGTGGGTCGCACTTGGTGAACACTGTGCAGACGTACAGGAAAATCAACCAGTGGAGCTCCCACTCTAGGGACATGATTGAGAGTATCAAGCGGTTCTACAGCAATTCGTTCTACGACAATGCGCGCCAAGACGCGGTAAACTTGTTCTTGGGCCACTACGTGTGGCAAGAGGGCCAGCCCACGATATGGGACATGGGCACTGATTTCTATTTGCACAACCAAGAGATTTACTACGATTTCGACAAACCAAAGAGAAGTTATTGCCAGTGGTGGAACATATACAACATTGGCAACATCCGGCACTTGATCCAGGAACAGTTCCTGGACTCTGGTAACGACTTGACGAGGGAGAAGATCCTGAAAAACGTCCGGGAGTATCCCAAGACCTTGGACAACTATTGGAACGAGTACTACTCGGTGAGAACATACACGAGTGTGGCCACTCTCTTTGAGATGAAGATGAACAACACCGACAGATACAGCAAGCAAAAGGACATATCGCCCTTTGTTGGGAACAGTCGGGCTGGGCGTGTCACGACTGACAAAGGGCTGGTCGATGTCGAGTTGGAAGCCAAGCCGATCTCATCTACTACCAAAGAGAAGGAGGAATCTGCAAAAGAGGACGATGAGTTTGATAGCCTTGATGATGATGATGCAGAGAGTGAATTTCAAATCCCCATGGACCACAAGACCGACGAGTACTACCAAACGTACCTGGAAATGGATATGGAAACTCCTCTTGGGACGTACCCCGATGCAACTCTTGTTAACGATGAAAATGAGTTGTTAGATTATTATACAGACTATACAAATATGCCGATAGAGTTGAAAGTAGACGAAACAGTTATGTAGATGCAGTGGAAGTTACCGTTTGTTTTAAAAATTTGATATGCTTCTTAATGATATCCTGGAACTGAGATGTCTTGGATTGTTCTGCTTCTTTAATTATTTTGTAACAGACAAGTGTCGATAGAGTATCTGCGGTCTTGACCCATATTTTCCCGTTGACCCCAATGGCTATTTCAAACTCCAAGTACTCGGACATCTGTTGCAGCAAGGGATACTCGGTGTTGAACAAAAGCTCTCTAGCAAATGCCAACGACACGTCCACCACTATAGCGTTGACTTCTTCTAGAAGACCAAATCCGTCTTTGGCACCTGTGGAAGAGTCCATGCACTCCAACTCCGCAGAAAGATCGGGATGCGCCTTGGACACTCTGGCATAGACCAAATCACCGCTCTTCAACTTGGGTTTGTTCTTCTTGGAGGCGTTGGGAAATGCCATGAACGGTAGCACGCACGTTGTTGAGAAATCGCTCACACTGACGACGAAATAGTTCCCGTACACCTGCAAGACGTGGCCAATCACGTAGTCGCCCACTGCTGGGACGTAACGCTTGGAGTTGTACTCGATATATGTGACGTTTTTCCCGTTTTTCACCTGGTTGATCTCCAAACCGGCATTCACCGGAATGACTTTGTTCTCGTTGATGTGTTCTGGAGACAAGTAGACCCCTGCCCCCGTGATGTCGATCGCCGTGCTGTGTAGTTGATCACCTGGAATTACCAAACTCATGTTGCCTGTTGTGTGATGTTCAATAGCTCGTTGGGTCTTGAGAAACGTGTGTATTTAAGAAGTATCGTGTTTCGAGATGTCATTTGCTATCGTATATATATATCGCCGAATAAAAAGAAAAGTCATCAGTGAGAGAGAGAGACGGGAACCAAAACGAACAACACAAAAATGCGTGAAGAACCAAAAAGAACTGCCCGCCCTCTTCCTCTTTCTTTTCTTGGAAATTCCAGTGACGCCGACGCGTCAACGCCGGTGTCTGGTGGGGTAACCGCTTGTGGATTTGTTCCTGATTTTTCTTTTCTTTCAGTTTTCTTTCAGTTTTTTCGCGGGTTTGTGATTTCCGGAAGGTGAAAAAAAACCCCCGAATGACAAATTTTGTTTTTGATAAAAAATCAATACGACTCTGTTACTGTTGCTGTTATTGACTACGTTGGAGAAGCATTAGCACACTTTTCTCCGATAGCAATGCTTCTTTCTGTCTACACAGATTGTAAGCTGCTCTTTTGGAGTATACTCTCGTTTATGGAACAACATCTTCCCACAATCTAGAGAAGTGAAAAACATGAAATAAATAGGAAAAAAAGAGAGGAGAAAAAAAAATATCGAACATGAAACATTGATATGGGAATCGAATATATATATACATATATACATATACACACATATTCATGAACAAGTTATGTGATGTCAACACTCTCTTCAACTGCTTAGGAAGAACAAAAGGGGGAAGTCCTCTCCAACAAAAGCGTTTAGTATCATTTAAGATGCCACGGGCTTCTCACACGAATAAAGATTACGCAGATGCTGCGAGATACTATTTCATGAATTTGGCCGCCGAAAATCCAGAAATCGAGTGTGTGAAAGAAAAAACATTCAACAAAGAGGCAGACTGGATGGATGCATTGGTGGAAAAAACTGTCAAGCACGGGTTGTACGGTAGGGCCTTTGAAATGTGTTACTACGGAGACAGGAATGGATATGTTGCTGCAGCTTGTCTTTTATTCGGACTGTGTAATTGCGATATCCAAAGCTTTCAAGCTAGGAGCGTTGCGGCAACCTTGGAAAACTTATTTTGCTACTACATCAGGGTGGTTTTAAGTGAGAGTGAATTCCTGGGGAATTGGGATCATGAAGAATTCATATGCTTCGCAGAGACTCTTGAAGAGGTCAAAACAGATATGGGGGTCACAGTCGAAAACTCTACCTCTGGCCAACAAAAGGACTCGTACAAAACACCACATTTTGAGATCCTTACCGCGATTGGAGAGGTATCGTGTCCGCCTGGGTATGGCGATTCTGCGTACTATTACTACTACCGTTTGATTTCGTGTTTGAAAGAATTGAAAGAGAAAGAAGATTTGTCTGTAGACCAAGTGTGTGAGTTGTTTGGTACGTATATCACATTGAAAAACGCTCCATACTTTGAAGACATGGATTCGTGGTTCGTAGCTCTACAAGATTTCTATTGCGGGGAATACAATACAAGAAACTTGTGCTCCTTTCTTACAGAGTCTGCTCTTGGCCTTACAAACCATGGGGAAACTAGCCAAACAGAAGAGATCAGAGAGGAGCTTGGATTACACAGCAGCACAAGACGCAGAAGTATAGACTTTGACTTGGAGAGCTTGGATTTTCCAGACGAAAGGGTTCTCAAACTCCCAAAGGTAATGAACGGAAACGAAACATTCATAAAATACATCGAATCGCTTGGAGGAATTATAGTTCACAAATCACCAAGAAACTATCACTCGGAGTTCTGCACGGGCTGCTTTCCGGAATTAGATAGGGTCAAGCGTGAGTGCAAAACCGTGGACAGACGCACTGTGAAAACCTTTTTCTCGTTCTTTTCCCTTTTGAGCAGCAGAGGATACAAAAACATATTCATTAATGTGTCTGATGCGTTTCTTCCTGAAAAGGATAAGTGGGGTGCGTACCAAACGAGCTGCAAACTGGACAAGATCCCGACATTCAACATATACGAATCGGTTTCAAACGTGTTGGTGGACCAATTGAAGTTCACTCGTCACCAGGACGACCCGTGTCTCTTCTACCATGACCAGTACGGGATAGTGGTCACTCACATATGGGAGATTGCAGTGCTATCGAAATGTCCGGAGCACGTTAGAGACCTTATCTCCCAGCACTTTGACCTGACTTCAAGTTACAATCCAGAGAGATTCTACATCTACGAGCTGAAAATCACCGATACTCTGCTACTGGTTGGATGTGAGGATTACATTCCGAAAAAATTTGAGGAATCGTTCACCAAAAAGGCCAAGTCGGTTATCAGGAACCTGAGATGTGGTCCTTCGTTCATGTTTAATTATCTGGCCAATCCACCAAACGGCGAGGTCAGTATGGTCACGGAAGAGCACGTACAGTATCTGGAGCAGACAGGCGATGAGTTTGGGCAGAAAGAGTGGGTCAAACTATGCCCCAAGTATATAAATTTCACTCTAAACGAGTCCCAAAAGTTGATCGGGACACTGCTTCACATTTGCAGGCATTACAGATGGGACATTGCTCACTACGTGCTGGTCCTACAGAGATACATCAACCATCCGTCGAGATTGACGTTTTTCTGCATTGCAAACTTGTTCAAGTTTTTGTTGGACACAAAGGAGCTCAAGCTAAAGTACCAAGAAGTACCCAAGAGCAACGAACTGTTGAAGATCAACGTCGACATCTATTGTTATGCCAGCCACAATACCTCAAGTCCCAGATCATATAACACAGGGTATTTCATCACACTGAACGGACAGCATTGGGCTTTCGAGTCAAGTGTAATTTCTGAGCACGTGGATAACATCATGATTGGCCACTTGATTTCGATAGGCAACGCTATGGACCGTGTGGAAGCAGATATCGAGACAGTTTTCCAACCGTTGGCCGCACAGACAAAATGTACGCTTGGGTTCACTGTGCATATGAACAATAGAAAAATTGCTGCAGGTCTAACAGGAGGACCAGGAGTCCACATCAAGAACGAGAAAGACGTCAAGTTATTCCACAAGCTAGCGGCATGGGTGCAAAAGGCACACATTGATGTTAAAGTGTTGGAGCATGCGAAGGAGAACCCGGCATATCCTCTTACACAGGAATTGGGCTGGAAAGTGAGAGACGAGATGTTTTGTTCGAGTCCCCTAAATGTATGTACGGCTGATCCTTTATAAACTGGTGGGCCAAGGTCGAGTGCTGTTATACGTCCTGCGACTCTGTGTACTCTTTTTGTAAAAACGCTAGAGATCCTTCTAAGCTGTACCTGGAACGGGGCTGGTAATCGTTGCTTTGGTGTGTAAAGTACTGGCGAGAGCACCGGGAGTCTGCGTCTTCTACGTCGCCTCTGAAAAGGGGGCATTCGCACTGGCATCCGATGCCTGCCGGCGACTCTGTCTCTTGGAACGTGGACAGCAGGACTTTCTTGAAAAAACGTATGATTTTACTTTTCCGTTTGTACTTGGGCAGCACCTGTTTCTGGAAGCTTTCTGAGAACGGGTTATTGAACTGTTTTCCATGTTTGTTTTTTGGACAGTGGAAGAGATCAGAGTGCTGATAGCCGATATCACGAAAATAGTGGATGTCTTCCTTGTTCAACATGGCTACACCCAATGTGTGGACCACTGCGTCACCCCATCTCTCTTTGTAGAACCCGCCCTGTGAATCCAGGTATTTGAAGTAGGCGTTGTACAGTGGATTGTCAAACGTGTCTAATCTGGCAATCTCAAAGTTGGACCAGAAATGGCACATGTTGTAGTCTTGATTTGCAGACTTGGTCTGGAACACCGGTGGTTTAAGCGTTGCTTGGCCGATGATGGCCTTGATGCCATTTTCTATGGGTTGTGGATTTTTGAGAGAATCTTCTTTTTTGGACAAATAGTGGTCAATGAAGTATCGTTTTTCCATCAAGCTATGTAACTTTTCGTACACGTTGTGTTCGTAGTTGACAAAAGTGTTTAGGTAGCTCAGTGCTTCGTCGGTTTCGTCATCAGCGTGCAAGTAGTTGTAATCGTCGACAAACATTGACCACGAAGATCCAACTTTGAAGTGCGAGTCAACAGAGTCCTTGTAGTGTTTCATAAAGTCGAGAGTTTTCTTGAACAAACTGGGCATGGTTTTGTATGCTTCGGTTAGTATTACAGTGAACCCATATTTTTTATTGTTCTTCATCATTTCGTAAAACGGATCGTATGTGATGGAGCAGAAAAACTTGACATCGGGCTCTATTCTCCAGTACCATTTGTATTTTGATACCAAATGATGTTTGTAGAACATTCCGGAGTAGTACCTGCACATCTTGTGGTACGATTTCAAGCCACCGTACAGGATGCCTCGATCTTCCTGCATTTTGAAATCGCTTTCGAATTCTGGGTCGCTGGATGACTGTGGGAACTCCCATTGCACCTCATCTATCAAACCAAACTCGACTTTTGCTTGTGTATGGGATTGCAATGTTTTCTTGAAGGCATCGGAAAACGGTTTGTCGTTTAAAAGGACATAAGGATATTGGAACCATTGGTTGAATTTGAGCTCGATGCTTTCGATGCTTGTTAGGACTCCTTCCAGGTCCTCATTCTGTGTCAGCATGACAAAGCATGCATTTTGTCTTTGGTATTTGGGATCATGCAAGTATGTTTGGATGTTGTTACAACCGCCGTTGTTGAAAATAAAGTCCCTTTCTGAACTGAAATCTGTACTGCTCAATGTATTGGTGGAACGGAATTTCCGTGGTTTTAACGATATCGATTGGAGATCAAACGAATGAGTAGCAAAATGGATCACGCATATCAGCAATAGGGCTCCAAACGTGAGCAGAGTCAGTTGTAGTAGTTTCCGTTTTCTTGCGAACAGATATTAGCGTCCGTTGTGTTCAGAATGGTGTGCTGAAAAGAGTCTCCTAGACATGTTCGTTTATACAGTGCGATTTTTGAGCCTTGGCCATTTCATTATTTCGTTATTTCGTTATTTATAAAGAGCTTACAAGTCAAGTCATGGCATGGTCTTTTCTTCTTCTATTTATAATCAACACCAATTCGTAGGTAACTCCATTCTTTGCAAACTCAAATCTATTTTTAGCACTGTATAGTTGTAAACAATGGTTTATAAAAATAGAAATTCCTGGGCAGAATAGAGTTTTAAACATTATAATCCCGTAGGTGACAAAAAAAAAATAAAAAACAGCAAGCAGCGAAAGAGAAAAAACAGACACAACAGAAAACAGCTCTCTTGGCTTCCCGAATACACAAATGATTAAAATTAAAAAACAAAAAAAGAATAGGGGACGTGATGGTTGTTTTACACTGGTGTTGCGTGAAGTACACACCTGGTTGAGTCATCAAGGCAGACGGGTTCAGTCCGAACAAGCTCGAAAAACTTGCGATCGAAAAATGCTAGCCTTCTTTTCTACTGAATATCACTATTCTCGACTTGTCTAAAGTACAATGAAATATTTAGAGTGTTTTCTATTAAAAGATTTACAGTGTGATTTGTGACTCCTCCTGTTGAAGCCATATCAAAATACGTCATTTGTTAATTTCCACCAACTCTCCAAAAAATGAGCTCTAAAGCGACAATCCAACAACGAAGACCATATCTAAATACATATACGTCCTAACTTGCTAAAACGAAAAGCTATATTATTATGTACATATTTTTGAGCGCAATGACAGTGGCCCAAAATTGAAAAAAAAAGAGATAAAAGAGATATTAACACTCACTCGATTGACACTCTAGAGTGTGAGTACTGTTTCTATTTCACACTGTTGAATTGAATGTCCAGTAGTATAACTCTGTCTTCCGTACCAGAATCAACTGTATCACGTGTGACAACAAACCTTCCATATTCGTAATTATGTTTTAACACTATTTTCTTGATTTGTCCATTTGTGTGTTGTCCCACATTTCTTTTTATTTACAGAAGATTTTTTACGGAAGCAACAACAAATCGGTCCCAGAACGGCAAAAACATAAAAGACTGAAAGGGGAAAAGAAAACCTAACTTTTTGCACTTGGGGGGGGGTGGGCGAAAAAACCTCTCAACGTCGGTGTTATAAATTGTTGGATTTTCTCTTCCACGGAAGAAGCAAAATCATGAGAGAATGTGAAAAATATAAAAATAATACATAATTCTTGTTACAAACAATACACCTTGATCTTGTTGTAGAGCAGACACACACACACTCTCTCTCTCTTTCTTCAAAATAGACCGCTATGCAGTACTGGTTGCTAAGCAATCAAGCAGCCCAATTTAACTTTGAGTGATTATCGAAATATAGTAGCACAATATTTTAATCTTATTCCTTTTTCATTCTTCTAGTGTGTCTTTTTCCTGATCTGAGCGAATTAAATGAGGGAACATTCCCACCACTAAGCTTCGTTCAATATCACCATAAATGAAATGTTATTTATGTTCGATTTCAAAGTAATCAGACTAACGCTAACTGGAAGAATAAAAGGATAGAGTACGTTTACACTTACGGTTTTGTGTTCTCGCACGGCAGTTTTAAAAGGAATTAAAGTATTTTGTTTTTCACCTACTATCTTTTCTACTTCCCTACTTCAGAGAATAATTATGAGACATTTAATTTTTGGTCTATTTTGCACGTTGCTTCTTAAGTTTGCAACTTCATTTTTTTTCACATTCACACCATCATATGAAATATCAAGTGTTTTTT
>PTXO01000107.1:0-28361 GCA_003020785.1 Hanseniaspora gamundiae
AAGTTTTACCAGAATTACAAGGTAAATTGACCGGTATGGCTTTCAGAGTCCCAACCGTTGATGTTTCCGTTGTTGATTTGACTGTTAAATTGAACAAAGTTACCACTTACGATGAAATTAAAAAAGTTGTCAAAGAAGCTTCTGAAGGTAGAATGAAGGGTGTTTTGGGTTACACTGAAGAAGATGTTGTCTCCTCTGATTTCATTGGTTCCGCTTACTCTTCCATCTTTGATGCTGCTGCCGGTATTCAATTGTCTCCAAAATTCGTCAAATTGGTTTCTTGGTACGATAACGAATACGGTTACTCCACCAGAGTTGTCGATTTAGTTGAACACGTTGCTTAAATGTAATATAGAGGTTGATTGATATCTTTTTTTAAAGTATCAATTGATTTTTTTAATTCATTTATTTTAATAATCTTAAATATTTTATATATATATTTTTTCTTTAATGCATCAGAAAAAACTAAAAACAACTTCCGTAAATCTCTTGAAACTCGTTTGAAGCTGGTCTTTTGGACGGGCCTTGCTGGTCGTCTTAGCTTTCAGTGGGGGTTTACCATCTGCGTTTCAGATCTTTGTATTGAATATCTCTCTTTCTCTGTCTTAAAAGTTGTCACACGTCGGGTAAGCTCACTTGAGTTATAAAATCTTTTCTTCCTCATGTTCACTATATCTTCAATATGTGAGTGTGAGTGTCACTCTCTCGAACACATACCTAAGGAAGCAAACAAAAAAGACCAAAGAAAAAAAAAAAAAAATAAAGGACAAGAGATGGCTAAGAAGAAGAAGAGTTCTAAGAAACCAGTTAAGAAACTAGTAGCCAAATTGGATTCTACATTCAATTGTCTTTTCTGCAATCACAACAATTCCATTAGTTGCACATTGGATAAAAAACTGTTGATTGGTTCATTGCGTTGTAAGATTTGTAGTACGAAATTTCAAACCAAAATCAATATTCTTTCACAACCTGTCGATGTGTTTTCAGATTGGTTCGATGCCGTAGAGGAAGTGAACAATAAAGATAACAGAAAATCATACGCCAATGGGTCCGATGAGGGAAGCAGTAGTGATTACGAAAGTAGTAGTGCGGAGGAACAACTACAAGCAGCAACAGCCAATGGCAACCACGACGACGACGACGAAGACTCAGATGACGATGATGCGGACCATGTCGAGAACGACTCAGATGACGCAGACGCTCAAAGGGACACGAAGAAATCAAGAAGACACCAAATCATCGAGGAAGATGACGAAGACGAGGACGAAGCACCAGTTCTTTCCAAAAGAACCCATCTTCAAGACGAAGACAGCGAAGAAGATTGAGAACGCCTCTTGTCTCCCACCAAAGTGTACAATAATAACAAACTTATAGTAGTAAGGAAATAAATATATAAATATATAACTTTAGTTTTAAAAAAAAAATTTGAATCTCTGTTTTTTTTTTTTGTTCTTAGAAAAAAAAGGAAACAGTGCTTAGAATAATTCTTCTTTCAATGGAACACCTAGTTCAGTTCTGACGTCTTCTAATTCGTGTAAATATGCTTCGTATTGTTCTTCGTTTTCCACTTTGTATTTCAAAGCTTCAAACACTCTCATGGCTGTTGGCAAATCGTTCACTCTTCTAGCGGCTCTCAAAGCCTTTTCAATGACAACTGGAGCAGGAACTAAATCGTATGCAAAACAGTTGTTCAAGACTCTTTGAACTTCAAATAAATCGTATGCTTGGTCAAACTCTTTTTCAAATCTGGTGGTGAACTCTTCGAAAGTTTCTTCGTCGTGTCCTTGACCGTTCCCTGCAGAGTATAATCTTTTAGAAATAGACAGTTTGATGTTGTTGTTATATTGACTTAGCATGGCATTGGCAGCCATTCTTGGAACCTGGGTTCTGGCCAACACTGGCATTCTTAGTGCAGATCTTTGAAATAGAACTCTCGACAACATTTGTATATGGTATGTGTGTATTGTATGTTTATGTCACGGCCCTTCACTTCTTTCTCTTAAAGGGACCAATAATTAAGAGATAACCGCACTGAAATACATACTAAACCATATTTTTGCTAAAAAAGAATTTTTTCGGTTTCAAGTTTCTTTTACCAATAATCAGAGGCAAAAAAAAAAAAAAAAAAAGTCAATTCAACCAATCAGAATTTAAATATGATAATCACGGCAAGTCAGGTGACTGCATCAATATAGATGAGCAGTGAGGGTAATGGGCATATTTAGCATGGAGGACAGTTCAAGGCTTTGCCAATCATTCCTCCAAGTCATCATCCAACAGGTCCTCGTCATCTTCGAATATGGATCTAGGAGGGATTGCCGTTTTCTGGATTCCCGAGTTTTCCGAGGAAGTCGGGAAAGAGTGATTGTTAAGACGATGTAATTCGTTGGCAATATCCGAGTTCTCGCTGCTCTGTTTCAGTGTTTGTAAAGAACCATCTTGATACTTCTCTAGCTGTCTTGTTAGGAATATCTTGAACGGCTGAGGAGCTGACACGGTTAAAAGCTCAGTGTCGCAGTTCTCGTATCCAACAATGATTTTATTGTTGTTCTTAATATCATTGTCCATGTCACGTGCGTGTTCTTCTGCGTCTTCCTTTTGATCGTCAAGGCTCATATCAGGAATAAGGATATGAGGGTGTGGATTCTTGTTGGGCGATTCTTCCACCTGTGAGTAATCAAACTCAGGGACTGGTGATTGTGGAGGCGAGACCAAAAACAGTTTTGGAAATGGCGGGACGTTTAGCAGTTTGCCCTCATGATTTTTGTCTTTGAGATGGTTGTGGTGTGTGTCTTTTATAGTATAGCAGTAGTTGAATTTTACACAACACTTTTCGTTGACCATCCATGTTTTTTCATCTTTCACCAAGTAGTTGTACAATTGCTCAGATTCTTGTCTATCTTGAGAAACAAATAGTATTTTCTTCAATTGTTCAAGTTTAATCATTTGTATACTATCTTGTTCCGCTTTAGCCGTGGTAGTGTCATTGGTGACAGGGTTTATAGGTAGGATTTTTGTAAAATGTTCGTGGATGTCTCCAGTAGTCATGCATAGTCCACCTTCGGACAATTCAAAGCTCCATGTGCAAATGATGGTATCGGTTACTCTTTCCATTTGTTATGTTCTTTTTCTCCTTCTTCCATCTTTCTTTCCAGTCATCAATGCTTAAGCGAACAGTTGCAAACAAAATCAAAAAAAAAATATTAACAAGTACAAATAATTACAATTAAAAGGTCAAAAAAACCTAACACTAATATATACAAACCTATACGAAAAACTATAAACTTACATCTTTAGTGGCTGTGAAACTTACCAATAAGTATGCGTTTAAAATGGCAATGATGATCCAAAGTAGTACCGAGAAAATGGTCATGCACCATCCGTTACTCATGTCTTCGTATTCACAGTCGTTATCACTTTCCATGCTGTGAGCAATCAATTTATCGTCAACTGTATTAGGAGTGGAACTGTCTGCAATAGCCAGGCTAGCTTTCTTATCCATCTCGCTCATCTCAAAACCGTTATTATCATCGGAAGTGGTGGCTCTTCTCTTTTTAACTCTCATAATCTTCTTGCTACACGTGAAATAGATCAATGGTGCAGAAACAAAAGGTAGTAAAAGAGACAAGACCACTTGTGAAGCATTCAAAGCTGCACTCAAACCTTGTCTCCCTGCCACAAAGACCAATATCAAACAGGGAAACACGGCAACGGCTCTTGTGACAGATCTTCTAATCGCAGGCGAAATCGACCAGTTTAGGAAACCTTCACTAACTTTCTGGGAAGTCAACGTTGTAGTGAAACCACCACACAATCCGGAAAACAATAGGGCCAGTGCAAATATGGTTCCTGCAAACTTGTTCAATGTCTCACAAAGAATATCGTATATACTGAAAAGATCCGCATCATTAATGGCACCTTTCCCGTTTAGCGAGGCACCGGCAACAATCAATATGGAACAGTTGACAAACAATGCAATGGTGAACAACGACACTAACAATTCAACAATGGTTATGTTGTAACCTTGCTTAACGGCCTCCAAAGTAGGTTTGTAGTTGGCAAAATTGTTCTCTTCGTCTTCTTGGTCATACGTGTAGTATCCCTTCTTCACATCGTAATCTCTAATTCTGGCCTGTACTAGACCCGATCCTAAAAACAATGAGGACGGCATGATGGTAGCACCTGCAATACAAAGGGAAAGGTACAACCCGTCACCTTCCACTACAGTAGAAGTCGGAAGGAAACCTTTGAAAACTTCTTTATACGGACCCACGTTGACCTCTGTCAATTCAATGGCAAAGCACAGAACCGTCAGGAAAACAAAAACACTAACGATCATTTCGAAAATCCGCACTACTCTCATGTCACCGGTTTGCGGATTATAATACTTAAGAACAATTAAAACATCAACAATAGTCAAAATAACACCGAGTAGTAGGGGAACGTTGAACAAAATATTCAACGATATGGCGGTCCCGACAATCTCTGCCAAATCCGTGGCCACTATACTGATCTCGGTCAAGCCGTAAAGTAGTATGTTCAAATTAGGAGGTAGATTCATTTTACAGTTGGCAGCTAGATCTATACCAGTAACGATCCCCAACTTGGCAGCCAAAATCTGGAAAATAGCGGCCATGATGTTGGATACAAGCATCGCGAACAACAACTTGTACTTGTGCAGCGACCCTGCAGCCACGGCTGTAGAGAAGTTACCGGCGTCTAGAAACCCAACAGAGATCAATATCCCAGGCCCGATGTATGCCACGTATTTCTTGGCTAGGTTGACCATCCTCACGGTAAACGGCAAATCATCGTTCCGCTGTCTGGTTCTCAATGTGTCAGTGGATGCACTCCCACTGTTGGCATATTCTTCTGTGTTGTCTGTCGACATGTGGTATATTTGTCTGTCTGTTTGTCTGTCTGTCTATGTTGTTTGCAATCCTTTATTCAGATAATCGTAACAAAGGTTACCTCTATTAATAGAAATTTGAAAAAATACACCTAAAAAAAAGGCGAAAAGTCATGGATGACATCAGGAGCAAGCACGTGAATTGACAAGAAAGGCGCAAAAAGGAGAAAAAGAAAAAAAGAAAAAAGAAAAGAAGAGACTGATTTTATACAAAGACTATACACGAAATAATGTCTATTTCAAAGCACCGACAATTTCTTCCACAAGAGGTCTCAGGAAATCTTTCTTGTTGACCACAACATGGCCACCTTCGTGTTCAAACACTTTGACGTTTTCTGGAGTTTCGATGGTCTGGTACTTGTGGTACAGGAATTTGGATCTTTCACATGGAACAGAGTTATCGCTCAACCCGTAGATGAAAATGACTTTGGTGGATAGGTCAGTTGGAGGTTGGAAACTTCTTTCGAATTTCTCAGCAATTCTTAGGGCTCCACTGTTTGCTGGATCTTCTTCTGTGAAAGAGTAACCGGAAAACAAGACAGAGACTTTGAAGAATGGGTGGTCTGGAACAAGGGTCTTAATGTTGTTTGTAACAATTGCAGCCAATGCAGCACCTTGACTGAAACCAATAATCCCGTCGTAAGGACCGTTTTCTTTGATATACTCGGCAACGGCCTTAAGAGCTTCGTCAATGTTCAAGTCACGAGAAATATCGGTATGGTAGAACCACGATTTGTTCAATTCGTCTTTTTCAATGGCTTCCCATTTGTCATCTTCCAGAGTGAATGGTAGATCTTTTCTGGCCAAGATGGTTGGACCATCCATATAGTCGGTTTGGATATTGTTTTTTTTCAATAGTTTTCTGATACCTGATGATTTTTCACTGAAGATTTTAGCATTTTGCAAGAACCCGTGTAAACATAGAATTTTAGAAGCCATTTTTTATTGTGTGATTCTGTTTGGATGGTTATTTTCAATTGTTTATTGACTTGACATTCATATAGTAGCAGTGAAAAAATTATCAAGTGTGTGGCTATACATATATATATATATATACAATATCAAAAAAGATGGGTTTGTTTGGTTGAATTTTTTTAAAAAATGTGCGCAGATTAAATCCATTTTGGTCATTGGCGCATTATTTTGTCTATAAAAACAAAAAGAAAAAGACCCTCCTAGTCATCGGAGTTAACACAAAAGTGACTTGTACGCGGCTTTCTCAAAGGACAGGAAAGAAAAGAATGAGAAGCCAGTAATGGTACTATCAGACACGGCACGTGATGCTCTGCAATTCCCCACTAGTCGTCCCAGGCATAGGGACTCTTGGATCTTAGGAAGGCGCCGTATTTGTTGAACAGGTATGGGACAGGAATCATCAGTACACAGATCATGCTTAGGAAAAACCCAGCCCAGTTGATCCCCATCTTGTCGTACATGTACCGAGTGACCAAGGGCAAGACCCCGGACATCAACGATCTCAAGAACGAGTTGGAGGCCATCGCACTGGCCGCATATAGTCTGTAGGCATCCACTGTATATCCAAAAATCCCAGAAAAAATCATAGTGACACCTGCACCAAACACAGCACACCCAATAAGCGACGCGATCCAGTGCACATGAGGATAAGTGGTCCATGCAAAAATCATCAATCCTACTGGTGTTAAAACAGATCCATAAAACAATGAGTATAATCTAAATTCCGGAACAGAAACACCGTTGTTTTGTGCAACGATTCTTTCGTATCTTTTCTGAACGTGCATTGAAAAAGGCACTGTCAACAGCATACCAACAAACAATCCCAAATAACAGCATGCAGCTTCGATAGCTGTGAAATGGTAGACCTTTTCGATGTAGATGATGGGGAACGCAACAAAAAACATATAGATGATACCCAAGACCAATCCGGAATAGAAACATAGCGTGAACATCATCGGATCCCTAAACAACAAGAGCAAAGGCCTCTTCGAGCTCAAGACAACTGCGTCCACAAACTTTGTGTTTTTTTTAACGACTTCTAAAGGAGCATAATATCTATCGTCATTGGTTTCTGCTCTAATTCTTTGTGCCTTCTTTGAACAAAGAATAGATTTATAAGTTTCTGGTAATGAAAAGACAACCATCGCTAATGACACTGCAGTACAGCCCAGTATTGTGATGAAGGAATATTTCATTTCATTGTTGTGAACAAATGCAGCAGATAAAATCGGACCTATCGTTGGACCAGAAAAGGGCGATAGAGCAAACAAAGTCATTGGAATCCCAATATCTTTCTTATAAAAGATATCAGAGATGACCCCACCAGCAACAGATAAAAATGCAGAACCAAAGAATCCACTTAGAAATCTACCGATGAAAATCCCAGTCAAGGTGGGTGAAAAAGTAGTCACTATGACAAAAACCAAAACGAAAAATAACGAAAACATAAAGGTTATTCTACGACCGTAGAACTCACTAATAGGTGACAAAAACAAAGGCCCAACACCAAAACCAAATATATATAGCGTAATCCCCAACGTGGCCACTTCGTGTCCTATATGAAACCTCTTCATTTCATAAGGCGCAGCAAATGTCCAAACCGATGACAATATAGTAACCACGATAGACGTATAGCACGATATCATTGTGATGTAGTACTTCCGTAGAGTGCTCATCTTGATGGAAATATTCTCAGGATCGTCATTGTTAAGAACAACTTCAAACTCTTGTAAGTTTTCTTTAGTCTTTTGTCTTGTCACTTGTGATTGCCCTTCTCTTAAATCTTCCTCATCGGGGAAAAGCGAAGTCGCGTTGTTATTATTCTGACTGGTCGAATTGACCGTCATGCGCTCTGCTGTGTTTGAATTTGTGAGAGAAGCGTCATCTCTTTCTTGATCTCTTTCCTTTTCACTCTTTTCGATTGAGTCAGACATGTTGTTGCAGTATCTGTTGGGGGTTTATATTTTTTTCTATGTTTTTATTTTCAGGTTAAACTCTATGGAGAAGAGATTATAATCGTAGTGTGTCTTGACGTATCCATAAACAATCCTATGAGCTGGTGTATTTATATATGAATCATCTTTATGATTATGACAATACGAATTTTTGTTCTGATTACTAATAATGAGATATACACGGAAAAAAGCTCATAGTGAAAAAATTGATGAGCTTGAGCACGACTATTTCTCTTATACCCATCATTATTATTAATAGAGTAAAGTTTTAATAGGATATAGAAGGAACAAGAACTTGGCAAATACACGAAATGCCGAATATACGACGCTATTTAGAGGAGATAACATTGTCAATGTCGTCATATTGATGTCAAAGCGGAAAAAATAGATTAGTAATGAGGTCTTATTTCCACATAAAAAAAACGGAAAAAAGTGTTTGGGTCGGTTGTTCAATGGTTTTGTATGGTGGAAGCGAGAATAAGCGGAAATAGAGACTTTACTATGTATCATCTATATATACGTGTATATGAAAGTACTTTTAAATATTTTGCATCGTATTGCCGTGTTTTATTAGTTCCATAGGTAGTCCAAGTAGTCTTCGGTAACAGTAGGGTCCTTTCCGTATCCCTCGTTTACCCAATTGATAAAGCCACCTCTCAGGATATATATTTCAAATACGTTGGAGGACAACTCTTCGTCACTAAGAGATCTGAGAAACAACAGAGCAGCAGATGGTCCTCTCTGTTGAGACATTGCACAATGGAAAATGCACTTGATTGGCGTGGCTTGACTTTCTCCATATCTACTCCCGCCTCAATCAAGCAGTTTGTTCTTCAAACTGTCCAGGTATTCTGGGTCCTGTTTTAGCTTCGAGTATGGATAATTCAAACAACCTTTGATATGCCCTCCTAAGAAATCATTGCCTCGTACATCGATCACGTGGAAATTCTTGTCATAGCTTGAAGTGTTATTATTATTATCACTACTACTCTTTGCACCACTACTGGTAGGCAGTCTCTTGATCATGGAGAAAAGTTCGGAGCTGTCTAAATATCTAATGGAGTTTATGGATCTTTGCATGACTTTGTTATTTGTGTTCTACGTGTTGTATTGGAGAGTCTCTGCTTCTGTCACGCAACTTTAATGGTGGTTCGAATAGTTTGAGATATACAACGGTAGAGAAACGTGAAGAAAGAGAAACCAAACAAAACGCTTCACATTCCTGTCGTCTGTGCGACGAAAACAATGGGTTTGTTAATCCCCAAGTATCATCCAAATAAACACACGTATACCAAATTCCTCCATAAAAACTGTATTACTCTTTTTATAGACAATAATCGTAAAATACACACGATACAAAAAAAAAAACACCAGGGCTCTTATACACCTGTATACTTCTTGGCGAATTCTGCAACACCATCTCCCTCTTCTTCTTCTTCTTCGTCGTCTTCTTCCTCATCATTTGTGTTGTTTGAAGACTCACGGCTTTGTGTTTCTTCTGTTTCCGCTTCGCTATGATCCACATGTTTATCTTCTTCTTCTGTCTGCTTCTTAACACCGTTGCTCAATGTGCTCACACCGTCACTTTCCTTTGGCTCTGCTGCACTCGATCTTCTTCTGTTTCTTCTTCTGCTAAATCTTTTTCTCAAACTCTTTCTGTTTTTCAAAAGTTTTGTGATCAATTGTTTTACACTCAATTCGTTTTGTTTCAACCAAGAAACGTTCAACTCTTGTCTTGTGGCACCTCTGGCAAAATTTCTGATCAAGTAGTTGTCATAGTCTTTGATGATCATCGTGATGATATCACTGGTACTGATCCCATCTGTTCTCTGTGTAACCAGAAATTTCCCCAATTCTTTAATAGGCTTATAAATATCATCACTTCCTGCTGAAATATATGGAATGTCATCGTGTGCCACGTAATCAATGTTGTGCTCTACTAAAAACTCTGGTGAAACAATCCAGGGACAATCAGGTATGACCTCATCGACCCATTTGCAATGTTTAAGCGATTCACATCTTTGCTTGTCAGTAAGCACGGTCAAACCTTTCAACTTGTGAGTCACCGTGTCACTAGGAACACCAACAACCAACTCAACGTTGGCAAAGGCCTTCTTGCACTGCTCCAACTGTTTCATGTGTCCAATGTGGAAAAGATCAAAAATACCATCCGCATATACTCTAATAGGTTTACCACTTTTTTCATCGGGACAGTTGAATTTAAAGCCCTTCGGTCTATACTTTCTGTATTTTTCTGGTAATAACTCGTCGTACTCTTTCTCTCTCTCCATGATTTTCTTGTGCTCAGCTTCTACTTGAGATTCTGGTTCACTTTCACTGGTAGAATCGGAATTCTCAGACAGAGAAGATACAGAGCCATTTTTACTTTCAGTATCGATATTCGTCTTTCTCTTCTTCGAAGAATGCTGCTTTGTAGAGTCGGCAGAGCTCACCTGATGCAGACTGTTGTTGGAGCTTGGAGCATCCGAATCACTGTCTTGGAAACTTCTCTTTTTTCTACCTAATTTGAATAAATTGCTAAACGAGTTGGATTTAAAATTGGCCATTTTTTTTTTTCACTATTCCTCTCTGTATAGATGTATGTTCTGTGTATGTTTCTTGTCCTAGTATTCTTAATATATCATCAAGACGGTGGTCCCCCTTTGCCCTTACATGAGCATCGAATGCACATCCGTATATTTAAAAACACATCACAAACGAGGAGCAACATTATACCCTTCTCAACAATTTACAAATAATAATACAATGAAGGGCCACACATACAACGTGGGCATGTGAAATTTTTTCCTTTCTTTGGGTTGCAAAAACAGTCCCAAACCTGAAAGAGAAAAAAAAACAAACAAAAAAAACAAGCCACACCGTCCACGTGACAAGGTGACACAAAAAGCCACAAAGATGACCATTATATATGGGGGAATTGACATAAAGTTTAAACAATTGACTTGGACAGCAATAGAGTACGAAAGAAAACAACCAAGATGAATGCGTCGGACTCACCGTATCAGGACCAAACGTACTACAAGATCTTAAACCATCTCTTTGGAGGCTACATCCACAACTACACACAAACGAGCGAAAACACTTCTGTTGTGGTGCTAAATTTTGGAACCAAAAGTAATGTCACGAGCAGCAGTTTCCCGGTATTCACTAACAAAACACAAAAGCCAGACTCACCAAGCCTCTTTGCGTATTATGACCATATCTTGCAGGACAGTTTCCAATTGCTGAACACGTCTAGAGCCGGTTCTGCTCATAAACACTATGGCCAATCGCTCAAACAGTTTTTCAACATCATTATCATAACCCTACTGTTTTCGATGCTACAAATTGGCTTATTCTTTTTTCTAAAAGAAAAGTTCAGTATGATTTATCAGCCTAATGTTCTTTTGGAAGATATAACAAACAAAAGCAACACGGACGGTCTATCTCCGAGCACTCTTGCACAAATACAATACATATCTCGACTAGAGACAAAAGAACCGCAGAGAAGAAAGAGAATCACCAGAAAGATACTTCAGCAACTTCAATGGTTGTCGGACTTGGTATTCAGAGCCCCGATCAATGAATACAGGTACATTGGGTTGGACTCGTATTTCATTCTTCGCTTTCTAACAACATTGTACCAACTCTTTCTCTTATTGTCGATTGCCATTATTCCTATCTTTGTTCCATTACACTATTTCAATGGAGCACCACAACATGAACCAGGCAGTAGCGCGACTTCAAATATGCTAAACTCTGGGCTTGATAGAATATCCATGTCCAACATCGACGTTTCAAAGACAGATATCTTGATCATTCATTTCTTTGCCACAGTTCTGGTTGTTTGCTTCTTTCATTATATATTGCTAAATGAGTTGAGATTCTATGTGTGCAAGAAATTGAGTTTCCTTCAATGGCTAGACATCAATCACGAGAGCTCAACCTACTGCAAAAGACTATACGATGCCCAAACAACATTGTACCTCGACAACCTACCTGACAAAAGAATATCTTTTTTGGTGCAGTTTATGGGGAAATTTGGAGATAGTTTTGTTGAAGAGATGTGGTTCGTACCATTGGCATACAGTAAAATATTGAGGTTCCAAAAAACCCACTTGAAACTATTGAACCACTTGGAACACTTAGAGCTAGATCTAATTTTGGCAACTACGTACCAGAGAGAAAAAAGCTCCGCATTGCGTATTGACAACGAAAACAAATTGGATATGTGGAAACTAAAGAAACTGCTCTTTTTCAATCAAATGGTTAAGATCAAAATCAACAAAAGACTCAAAAGAATTACCACTCCCTGGAAACACAAGACAGTGACTCTACACTATGTCACACTGAATATCAACATAAACAGCGATATCTCTCATCAGTGTGAAAGAATCGAAATAGTTGTGCAAAAATACTTGAAAAACTTGGAAGACTGGGCGCTGTGTGAAAAATCCATAAAACAACTGTCGGATAAACCAGAAATGTACTACAGTAAACTGTTTATCAAATTCAACAACATGTACATGGCCGACTTCTTCAAGCAACTACTTTTGCATGACAGTCCCACGTTGCTCAACAACAAAAGAACAAACATAAACTTCGAAGATATCATATGGCCAAACCTAGCACTGAAACAGAACACAATGGCATTTTTCAAATGCTGCTTGGCCGACATTGTTTCCAGCACTATTTTGATCGGGTGGATAATCCCCGTGACTCTTATCGGATTGGTCTCGCAAATTCCCTTTTTGACACACCTACTACCGTTTTTCAAAGTAGTATACACCGAGCCAAGGTTGTTTACTCATGTGATGGATGTGTTTTTACCGGTGGTCACATTAATCTTTTTAACAGAAGCCGTTCCTATTTTTTTCAGAAAGTTGGGAAAGACCAAGGGCATAATCTCACACTCAGATATTGAGTTGAATGTTCAGCAGTGGTTCTTCATTTTTGCCTTTGTTCATGTGTTCATTGTGGTGACGGTGTCTTCTGGTATTTCTGTGGTGATGAAACAGATCATTGTAAATCCAGTGTCCATACCAAACCTTCTAGCCAACAACTTCCCAAAGTGTTCAAACTTCTTTTGCTCTTTTATTCTAATCAGAGGGTTGGCGTTTTTTAGCAGCAATTTTTTGCAAACTGCCAGACTACTAAAGATGATTTTTGAAACCACTTTCCACAGACATATCAGCATCAAAACACCGAGGTACCAATTCGACACGATAAGTAAAAACACGCTAGTCTACAGATGGGGCTCGATATATCCCATTTTCTCGCTTTTGGCTAGCATCGCGTTGATCTATTGTGTTATCCAGCCCATGATCCTGCTTATGGCTTTCGTAGCCTTTGCACTAATTCTCATATCATTCAAATACACGTTGAAGTATCAAGTGAACAAAAAACAAAATCACATGGAGACCTTCGGAGAGTTCTACCCAAGAGCGTGGTTCCAAATATATAGTGGGGTGTATTGTTTAGAAATATTTATGGTGGGGCTATTTGCAATATCGTCATGTTACAAATTGTCTTTCGCGATGCTTGCATTTTTTGTCATGACCATGGTAGCTCACTTCCAAGTTATAAAATACTACAAGAAAATTTTAAAAGATTTGCCCGTGTCGAAATACCACCGGGCCAAAGAAGTTCAACCAGCCACGCAGACATCTGACAGTTGCCACAACATAGTTCCATTCCTAGAGAAAACAGGCTCAGACGATATTGTCTGGTTGCCGAGGGACGACCTTGGGATAAGTGACTTTGAAATCAAAAAGTTGAGCACGCTTCACGGAACGCTCATCAAAATCAGTAACTCCCACAGTAGAGTGAACAGCAATGGAAATGTAGAATTAGTATAACAAACGTGTTTAATGCAGTGGCTCTCCTATTGAGTCGCTGGTTTTTCTTTGAAGACCTCTTCCCTTGTGTTTTTACTTCTCGGCCACAAACTAGGCAGCTTGACAAACTGAAACCTCGGTTCAACACATCTCTCAGTGAACCATTTCTTAATTTGGTACTCGATCACGTCGGCTATCTTGGGTATATTCTCCAGCTTAGATCTAGACCCAATTAAAGACTCGATACCGAACTCCATCTTGTATTCAGGCATAAACGAAAACATCAAGTAGTACCCTCCATCGTGCTCTTCGTTTCCGTCCTTTGAAGTAGCGTCCTCTTCGGGGCTTTCTTGAAGATCAGAGGCGGTTTTAACTTTGGCCTTGGCAAACTCCTCACCACTGGTCAGAGAAACATACAAGCAAGCTTGAAAACGAACAACAGATACAGTTAGCTCGATAGGCAACGACGCACTCAAAGGCTTGGGCAAGTTCATCAGAAGCTTCGTCTCTACTCCGATTGCCAACCGGTCACTCAGGTCAATGTCTATCTTTGCTTCCAGTCTCTTTTTATTGGAGTTTGGTGAGTACTGAATACGGCACTGAGAGAATATCGGGAAATCATCCCCTATATCCAATTCCGTCACTTTAATCGTATCTATGAAATCGGGAATGTCGCTTGACTTTCTTTTCACAAAAGAGTTCAACGAATGGACAATGTTGTCTTTCAACAACGCTTCGAGTCTGAATTGCTGGATGGTCTGTGCAATCAAAACGTTGAACCAGTCCAACGACTCTGGCTGATGCGTGTCAACGTTATAGTAGGTCTTTTCCAAAATGGAATGCAGCTGGGTCTCTCTGCCGCTTCCGCCTTCCTCCTCCTCTTTGACTGCTCTTTCCTTACCACCAAGCTTGATAATTGTGGAGTTTTTCGATAGCCTGGAAAATATCGATAATGAGTGTCCAGGATTGGGGCTCCTGACATCACTAAACATGAAGAACTTTAGGAAAAACACCAATGCAATGATTATACTGAATTGTCCAACCACCAACCCCTGTGTGAAAGACCACGAACTGAAGGCGCTGGGACTCTTTACGGCTGATGCCACCACCCGCTGTAGGTAATCCTTTGTCAAAATGTCCAACTCTTCTTGGGAAGTCATTGATGTGCTTGGGTGTGGTTTTGTTCTTTTCACATTGCACTTTCCATATCAACGCTCGATATCATTATATCTGCCAAACAATGAAATACGAGAAAGAAAAAAAAAAAACCACCATGTCCGAGCAATTGCTCAGCCCGAATAGACCAAGCCGAAGAAACCTGTTTTTTCCCCGATACACGCAGCGCGCATTTTAAGTTTAGCAATGCCGTATACCAAATATCAACATCTGTGTGTACTATAAGTTCGCATTTCTTTTTGGAATGCCTTGAGGTGAAAGCTTCCCAAGAACAATACAGCAAAAAAAAAAAAGAAGTAAAAGAGTCATTGGTCACAACACAGAAATGGGCATCTCTCATTTTATCGATCCCTGATTATGTGGTAAGCGGAGTACCTGACATATTCACAATTTTCAATACGAATGATTAAACAATTGACAAAAAGCACGGAAACAGATCCTGTAAGATTCCAAACAAAATGTCTGAAAAACACGATATTTACAGTGAGACTCTCAACGACAGAATGTCTGAGAAGGACTCTCTGATTGAAAAAAATGAAGAGGACACGGCCAGATTGAACAAAGACTTCGATATTAGACATCTGGTTTTCATCGCCGTGGGTGGGTCTATCGGTACAGGGCTGTTCATCAACTCTGGGTCTGCTTTGAACCTGGGAGGACCGGCCTCTCTTATCCTGGATTGGGGTCTAGTCGCCACATGTCTTTTCACTGTGATGAACTCGTTGGGGGAACTGGCCTCGATGTATCCAGTGAACGGTGGGTTCAACGTGTATTTCAACAAATTTCTAGATCCATCTGTTGCGTTTGCGGTCAACATCAATTACGTCTTACAATGGGCAGTTTTGCTTCCCATCGAGTTGGTTGCTGCCAGTATGACCGTAGACTACTGGAACGATCATCTGAACCCAGACATATTTGTTGCGGTTTTCTTTGTGGTCATCGTGTTCATCAATTTTATGGATGTGAAATTCTTTGGCGAGACGGAGTTTGTTCTGTCACTGATCAAGATACTGGCCATCATTGGGTTCTTCATCTAGGCAATTATACTGATTTGTGGGGGAACGTCGAAAAGTCACTACTTGGGGAACAAATACTGGAAGGAAAAGGCCTTTGTTGGCCAATCCAGTCTGGAAAGATTCAAAAATGTTTGTTCCAACTTTGTGGTTGCCTTTTTCAGTTATTCCGGTGTAGAGTCGTGTTGTTTGGCCGCGGCCGAATCCAAAAACTCGCAAAGAACTTTGCCAAAATCTTCGAAAAGAACGTTCTGGTTGGTCACTCTGTCTTACATCAGTGTTTTGACTCTGATTGGGTTTTTGGTTCCATATGACGATCCAAGACTTTTAAATGGGTCGTCGTCTGTAGACGTCACTGCTTCCCCACTGGTTATCGCCATTGAAAACGGAGGAATCAAAGGTTTGCCATCTCTAATGAACGCCATCATTTTGATTGCCGTTCTGTCCGTTGCCAACAGTGCAGTTTATGCCTGCTTAAGAAGCCTGGCATCCATGGCCCAAATCGGCCATGTTCCAAGATTCTTCGGTGACATTGATAAGAAAGGTAGACCATTGAAAGCTATTATAGCCACGCTTATTGTCGGGCTGCTGTCGTTTGTTGCTGCGTCTGATAAACAAGAGCAAGTGTTCACATACCTATCTGCCTTGTCTGGACTATCCACGTTGTTTCTATACTTTTCAATCAATCTAGCCCATATCAGATTCAGATACGCCATGAAGAAGCAAGAAAGATCTCTTGACGAACTGCCTTTCCAATCCATGACCGGCGTATGGGGATCCTACTATGGTTGCGTGGTGCTGGTGCTGATTTTCATTGCATCGTGGTGGACGTCTCTGGGAAGTGTCAAGATCTTCTTCCAGTCCTTTGCCTCCTTGTTTGTTCTTATTGTTTGTTATGTAGGTCACAAGATTTACAGTCGGAGATGGACCAAATATTACATAAAGGGGAAGGATATCGATCTGGACTCTGGCAAGAGAAAGATCGACCCTGAAGTCATGAAATTGGAGTTGATGACGGAAAGACTAAGAATAGCGCAATATCCTTGGTACAGAAAGTTTTGGGAAGTTTGGTGTTAATGTACAGAGTTTATATACGTATATATAAGAGATTCGAATACGACATCTTAGAATTTTCTCTTCTTCTTCTTGTCACTGCTCTTTTTTTGTTTTTTGTATGCTCTCTCTTGATCTTCCTTTCTATCGCTTTGTGTTTTCTTATATGATCTGGTATACCCATCTTCCTTGGCCTCTTCCTGCTTTCTCTTTTTAGAGTTCAAATGTTTTTTGCCGTCAGATAGCACTTGCATAACCTGAGAGTTCTTCTTTTCCTTTTCGGTTTGGAACCAGGTTCTCTTGGGTCTTGATTGAATTTCTGCCTTATGTTTCAACATGTTTTCACCCTTTTTGATTTCCATTTCAGCTCTTATGATCTCTTTTTCTTGTTTCTCCTCGTCCAAAATTTCAGTGATGACCTCTGTTTTTTGGTCCAACAGGGCGTTCACTTTTTCCACTTCAGTCCAGTTGACGTTTCTACCAAGGGCTTTACCTCTGGATTTACTGATATTTTCAGACACTGATTTGATGGCCGATTTGACAATCAATCTGTCTTGAGTGGATTCTCCAACAAAGGATATGGAACGACCTTCTCTCCCTGCTCTGGCAGTTCTACCGACTCTATGCAAATAGATTTCGTAGTTCTTTGGCATATCGAAGTTAAGGACAACTTCAATCTTTGGGATATCCAACCCTCTGGAGGCTAAATCGGTACAGATCAAAACTGGAACTTGCAGGGCTTTGAACTTCGTGACACTGTCCAAACGCTGTTCTTGAGTAAGGGAACCGTGCAACTCCGCAACCTTCATACCTAGTAGACCTAAAATGACTCTCAGTCTGTGAGCGGTTTCCTTTCTGGCCACAAAGACCACAATTCTTGTCTGACCTGTGGAGTCTAGTTTTTTCAACAGCTGAAACAACAAGGCTGGTTTCAAAGAGTCTCTCTTTCTGATTCTCACAAACTCTTGTGTCAATTTGTTGGCAGCTTGTTTTGGAGGATCAATCATGATTCTCACTGGTTTTCTTAGGGACAAGGAGATCAACTCTTTGATCTTGGAGTTCATAGTAGCGGAAAACAACATGGTTTGTCTCTTTTGTGGTAGCAACGACATAATCTCGCTCAATTCTTCTTGGAAACCGTCTTCCAACATTCTATCGGCTTCATCCATGACAAAGATTTCTACCGAGTCCACGGTAAAAGATGCAGAGTTTCTAATATGATCGATAAATCTACCTGGAGTGGCAATGACAATATCAGGTCTCGTTTTCAACTGTTGTTCTTGTTGTTTCAAATTCAAACCACCAACAGCCAACCCTAAGGAGATCCCGTCAACATACTTGGCAATTTTTTTACCCACGTCTGCAATTTGGATAGCCAATTCTCTGGTTGGTGTCAAAACAATGACTCTAGTTGCTGGAACACTTGTTGGTTTGTACAGCAAACGTTCAACAATAGGAATCATGAAGGCTGCAGTCTTACCGGAACCAGTAACAGCACCGGCAATGATGTCTTTCCCTAGCAAGGCAATTGGAATGGCAGCACCTTGAATAGGAGATGGTTTGGTATAACTCAAAGCACTCAACCCTTTCAAGACTGGACGAGATAATTGCAAACTGTTGAAAGTGGTGTGCAGGACTTTTTTCGCAGACTCACTCTCGATCTGTGGAGCGTAAAAGTCAGCAATGGCTGCTGCAGAATCCTCTTCTTCTTTCACTTCTTTCAATCTTTTGTCGTCTTTAAGTTCTTCAGTTTCGTCGTCACTTTCTTCATCTTCTTCTTCGTTTCCTTCTTCCTCTTACTCTTCGTCGACTTCAACTTTGGTTCCCATACCAAACCCGTCCATGGCTAATTCGTCTTCTTCCTCTTCTTTCTTAGCAGGCTCTTCGATCGTAGCTTCGACTTCCGGTTCATCAGTACCGGCTAGTTGGATCAGCCCACCCTTTCTTTTGATAATCCCGTCTAAATCAACATCTTTGAAAGTCGAGTCCTTTTTGTCATCCTCTTCAAAGTTCCAACCTTCTAGTTCTTCCTTTGTGGAGTATAGGTCGTCTTCATCTAGATTGAAATGGAAGTCGGTGTTCAAATGTGCTTTGCCCTCTTCCCCTTCTTCCCCATCTTCACCGTCCTCACCGTCATTTACTTCGCTCTTGGAAGCTTTGGCAGCAGTTTTGCTCTTTTTAGCCTTTTTGACTTTTTTGGTAGATTTGGTTCCGGAAGTAGCACTTCCTTTAACTTCATCGTCAGATTGAACTTCCAAATCAGGAACGTCCTCTTCACTATCACTAATTGTTGGAACAAAGTCCGAGTTGAACTTTTGTTTGCTTAACTTAACACCACTCATCTTGTCTGTTTTCGGTTGGCTTGTTTTTCTTTCCACTTTTTCCACCTTCATAATGGTAATATATCTACAGATGTGCCTTATAGATGAACAGTATGTATGCCACGATGAGGTTGATGATTTGAAGAACCAAGAAAAAGAAACGACAAACCCCCGGACATTGCAGGGGAAAAAAACAAAGAAACCACAACGTTGCCGGTTTTCATTTGTTCTTCGGACTGCATCTCGGATAAGCATTGCTCTCGTTGAAAATGATGTGAAAAATTTTAAAGAAAAGAAAAAAAAAAAAAAAAAAATATATTTGAAAAAAGTCTTTCTCTCCCATCAATTTCTTTTCTGAAGTTGGTTCAGTGTATCAGACGAGTGAAATGACTGTTTCTTTCTACACATAGTCAGATATTGATGGATAACAGAAAAGCTCCTAGAAAATACAAATAAATCCGCCTGTTACTTAGAAATGTCTACTACCCACTGCAGATTTTACTAAAACAAGTACCCAGAAGTCGACGATGTTGTCATGGTCAATGTTCAACAAATTGCTGAAATGGGAGCTTATGTCAAGTTGCTAGAATACGACAACATTGAAGGTATGGTTTTGTTGAGTGAATTGTCCAGAAGAAGAATCAGATCGATCCAAAAGTTGATCAGAGTCGGAAGAAACGAAGTTGTTGTTGTCTTGAGAGTCGACAAAGAAAAAGGTTACATTGATTTGTCCAAGAGAAAGGTTTCCAGTGAAGAAATCATCAAATGTGAAGAAAGATACCAAAAATCTAAAGCCGTGCATGTCATTCTAAGACAATGTGCTGAAAAATATAACATTCCATTAGAAAAATTGTATGAAACCATCGCATGGCCATTGAGTCGAAAATTTGGCCACTGTTACGATGCTTTTAAAATGTCGATTACCGATGAAACCATCTTAAGTGATCCAGAAGTGAAACCAACCAGTGAAGAAGTCATGGCTGATATCAAATCCCAAATCGCCAGAAGATTGACTCCGCAAATTGTTAAAATCAGAGCCGATGTGGAAGTCTCTTGTTTCGGTTACGAAGGTATCGACGCCATCAAGAAGGCTTTGCAGGCTGCTGAAGACACCTCTGATGAAAACATGGTTATCAAAGCCAAGTTAGTGGCTGCTCCTCTATACGTGTTGAGCACTCAATCCTTGGACAAAAACCAAGGTATAGAAAAACTAGAAGAGGCCATCAACAAAATCACCGAAGTGATTGTTCCATACGGTGGTGTTTGCAACGTCACCATGGCTCCAAAAGCTGTTACTGCTTCTGAAGATGCAGAATTGAAAGCTTTGTTGGAATCCAAAGAATTGGACGACAAGAGTGACTCTGACGATTCTGATGAAGAAGGCTTGGAATAAGCCTGAAGGGGATTTTACGTGAGCAAGTCTGATTGTGTATACTAGTGTTCTGGTGGTTGTGTATGTATGTATTTGTACGTATGTGTGTAGACAACTTGAAGGTGACCTAAAATATGTTTGTGATCACGAGATCGTGATCTCGTGAACTTGCTTTGGCCGCTGCCACGCTAACCGTTTTTTCAAAACAGGGATATTAATGGGTCGATGGTTGTAGAGTCAATGAAATATCACTCAAAAAAAAAAACGCAAAACACAAAGAATGGATACAAGACCAGCTACCCATGCCGGAAGTTGGTATACTTCCGATGCAGAACAGTTGAACACGTCGTTTGCCAAGTGGATCAAGCCCATGTTGCTGGCCAAAGGGGGCAGGGCCAGGATTATTGTTGCTCCGCATGCTGGCTACACTTATTGTGGGAAGATCTTAGGCAAAAGCTACTCTAAACTAGCTATTGATGCAAATACCGAGACCATATACGTTCTAGGCCCCTCACACCAAGTGTATTTCCACGACCACGCTTTGTTGACCACATACAAGCAGATCGACACACCTTTAGGGGCCATCCCAGTTGACACGTCCAAGATTACCAGCCTCCAAAAAAGCCACCCCTCAATCTTCAAATCTATGGATAAAGATGTAGACGATAACGAACATAGCCTCGAGATGCAATTCAGTGCGATAAAATACTTACAAATCGTGCACTCTAACACGAACGCAAAGATCGTCCCGATGATGATATCACACAATAGCCAGGAAGTTGATTTTGAAATCGGAGATGTTCTCAAAGAGGAGATGAGCAGCCAAGGCAATTCTGTTTTTGTTGTCAGCTCTGACTTCTGCCATTGGGGCTCCCGGTTCAGATATATGGCGTATGTTGCAAGTAAAGAAGAGCTATGTAATCATTTTGAAGAAGGCACAGAGGTTCCGTTTCTAAACAAAAAGAGCACTGCAAATGCATTGGAGGTGCCAATTTACAAGTCCATCGAAATCATGGACAAAGGAGCCATGTCCGTGTTAGAGGAGAATTCAGGGATAAATGCGTATACCAAATTCAAAGAGTACCTAGAGATCACGGGAAACACTATCTGTGGAGAAAAGCCGCTCTCTGTTATCTTAGCAGCGTTGAGATCAACAGAATCAACTTTCCGCTGGAACGGATATGAGCAGAGCAGCCAATGCACCTTTATCAGTGACAGCAGTGTGAGTTATGCTGCAGGGTACTGCCATATTTAGTAGAGACTGCTGAGCCAGCGTGCTCTTTTTACTAATCTTTTTTCTTTCCATTGCTCATTAAAAAAAGTTACACATTATATATATATATTTTAGGACACACTAAATAAACGTATTCGATTACTTCTTTTTTTCGTAGATGTCATCGATTTCTTCTGAGGTCAATCCTTTGGTTTCAGGAACCATGGTGTAGACAAACACCGAGCTCGCAAATAGGAAGACAGCAAAAACGTAACCAAACTTGTAACCAATTTGGTCAGTGATTGTTGGGGTTAATAGACCTATCAAGAAGTTGCTGAACCAATTCAAAGACGTAGCAATTGCCATGGACAATGTTTTGACCCTTGCTGGATACAACTCAGAAACCAAAACAAAAGTGACTGGCCCCAAGGCAATTGCAAAAAATATAATGAAAGAACACGTAAAGACAATCATAATGGCACCAGAAGCCGCACCGTTTAATGCGAAAGACCCCACACTTGCGTAAATCATCATTGACAAGAATCCGCCAACAGATCCCAAAAGCAACAAGTTCTTTCTCCCCAATCTCTCGACCAAGTATATGCCCCCAAAAGTAGCAAAAAAGTTCACCGTGGCCAAGATGATGGCTGTAGTGTACGGATCTTCCAACCCAACTTTGTCAAACAACGAAGTTCCGTAGTAGAAAAAATAATTGATCCCCGAGGTTTGCTGAAAAACCATAGCCAAGCACCCGATCAATAGTCTGAATCCTAGTCTTGGCTTACCAACAAACGATTCTTTCCAGTTTAGCGCTTGTTTCTGCTCTGTGCCGATTCTGGACATTCTCTTTTTCTTGTTTGCCAAATACACTGGAGACTCTGGTGAAATGAAAGTTCCCAAAACCACAATTGCGGACCATAGTAAGCCTAGTGCAATCGGGATTTGCCACTGTGCATGAGATTCGGTGTTCTCTGTGAATGCCTTTTTGACAATGTAGTTTGTGATACCACCAACGAGAATACCCGAGGTCATGATCAACTGGTACATCACAATCATCGAGCCTCGGATTTTTAATGGAGCAGTCTCACTGATAAACATAGGCGCCAAGACGGCTGTCGATCCCACGGCCAAACCAGTCAAAATTCTTCCGATGAAAAACTGGTACCAGTTTCCCGAGGAGTTGTTGGGTGTGATGATTTGAACCAAAATACCAACTACGTACACGGCCATTGAAAAGTATATACCAACCTTTCTTCCACGGTAGTCGCCAATTTTGGCCAATGTCAAACCGCCAACTGCGCAACCAATGTTGATAATGGAAATGATAACACCAACCAACATGTGCGGCAAAGCCTTCTCTCCGTTAACAACCTCGGTACCAAATGTGTTTTTGAAGCTGTGCATGTTGGTGATACCACCGATCGTTCCGACATCCCACCCGAAAATGAAACCGCACATGGCAATTGAAATACAAAACACAATGGCTTTTTTGATAGAGGGAGTAGCTACGAAATCGTGTTCATCCTCAGCTGTCTCAACTTTCAGGTTGGAGCTGGCAGTAAAATTGTTGTTTTCGAAAAAGTTCAAATTGTCCTTGGACGATGAGTTGACTTTGTCGGCGTCAGTTTGTAGATAGTCACTGACAGACTGTGAGTGCGAGCTTGAAGTGTTGGAATTCATGTTAGCACAGTTGATCTGTTTATGTTTTTGTGTGTGTTTGTGTGATTTTCTGTATAAAAATTGGCTATATATATATATATATGCAAAACTAAACCCAGTAAATAAAGAGAGAAAGATTTGTTAAGTAGTTATCTTGTTGCCTTATATACAAAACTATAACTCTTCTGCGTTGGTTTTTTAACACTTAAAAATTGCTTAATAAACTTCGAGTATGTACTGTAATATTTAGGGTCCACTTTCATTCCAGTTTCTCGTGCATTTTATCTTCTGGGCAATGTTTAATCAATTACAACGGTTTTCTCAATACTCTCTTTTGGCTTTTTTTTACTTCTTGTCATCACGTGCGAATTGGCGCAATTTTCACTTCAAGACTCTTTTCTTTTTCTAGGAGATGGTCATTCTGTGAGTATTGTTTGCATGTATCTTGGGATCATCACATCACACATCTGTACGAGCTTTCGAAATTAAAGTTTCTGACAAAGCAAAGTCCCCAAATACATCACCAAACACAAATATGAGTAAAGTCAGAGGTAGAAGAGCTGAAAAGCACAAAAAAGAGCAAGAGTTCCATCCAAAACTAAATGACGACGACAACCACATCAAGCAAGCCGTTTCAACAACAAAAGCTGCATCCGAAGAAGAACACAGCAACAGTGGTAATGCTCCAGGCCCAAATACGTTTTTTGGTGTTTTAGACACTGCAGAACTAGAATATTTTAAACAAGCAGAAGCCACGATTGCAGTAGACACCTTCGAGAGTCCTGAGGAGAAAGTCGCCTTCATCGGTAGTGTAATTGAGGAAGCCAAGGGTAAAGAATTGAAACTGGCCACCTCTCAGATTTGTTCCAAATTGATGGAGAGACTTATCTTGGGGTGTGACGATCAGCAATTGAAGCAACTTTTCAAAGGTTTCAACGGGTTTTTCTACAACAACAGTTGTCAGAAATACGCCTCACATGTTTTGGAAACGTTGTTTGTGAAAAGTGCTGCCCTAGTCGAAAAGGAGTTGTTGACACCAACATTTGACACAGACTCTGCTGATAATGGCGATGACGATGAAGTGTTCGCCACGATGGAAAACATGTTCTTGTTCATGTTGAACGAATTGAAACCACAGATGAAAGAAATGATGAAACACCAATATTCCTCGCATGTTCTAAGATTAGTTATATTGATCTTGTCTTCCAAAAAATTGCCATCAACCACAAAGGCCAACTCCACATTGAGATCGAAGAAATCCAAGATCGCCAGAAAAATGATTGATATCAAAGATGACGAAGATTTCGACAAAACGTTCATGACACCAGACTCGTTCAAAAAAGAGTTGAAAGACATCATCCAATTTTTGTACAAAGAGTTTGTCAAAGTTGAGGGCGAACCAACTATCGACGAAATCACCAAGTTTAGAGAATACTGTGTGGATAAAGTTGCATCTCCTGTCGTGCAATTGATTATTCAAGTGGAAGGTATCTTTGATAGAGATAGAAAGTTCTGGTGTTTGATTTTCTCAAACTCACAAGAAGCTGATCCAAAGGAAGAGTCATTCGTGGAATACCTATTGTCAGATCCTGTTGGTAGTCATTTCTTGCAGAACTGTATTGGTTTCACCAAACCTAAGTACGCTGCCAGAATCTTTGATCTGTACATGAAAAAGAGAATTGTTAGATTGTCGAAAAGAGACACTACTGGTACCTTTGTGGTCCAGAGTTGTTTACAAAATTTGAGATCTCCCCAGGTGAAAACCATCTTGATGGACATTGTCCCAGAGTTGAGCACAATCTTAAACTCCAATATGGACTTTGGTACAGAAATAATCAACTCTTCCATAAAAGAAGAGAATTTCATGAAGGACGACATCATCAACCAACTAGTAGCCAAATATTACACCGGCGAAGATGCCAACATTTTGGAATCATGTCTTCTGTTGAGCTCCAGTACACTGGGTAACACCAAAGACGATTGGCCAACAGCTGAAGAAAGAAGAAGAGCATTTTTCTTGGAAAAGTTGATCGACTATGACGACAAGTTCCTAGACATAACCACAGACAGTTTGTTGAACCTACCAAAGGAGAAACTACTGCAAATGTGCATGCATGGTGTTTTCTCTCATGTTGTGGAGAAAGTCTTGCAAGTCAAGAAAGTAGACATAGTGAAAAGAAGAATGTTGCTAAATGTTTTGTGTACAAATGTTGTTGATCTGGCTTGCAACGCCTATGGGTCTCACGTTGTTGATAAACTGTGGGAGTACACTGCCAAACTAACTCTGTACAAGGAAAGAATCGGGGAAGCATTAAATACAGAATCTGCCAAAGTGAAAAACAGTGGGTACGGTAAAATGGTTTGGAAAAATTGGCAAATGGAGCTATATGCAAGAAAACATTTCGATTGGAAAAGAGTGGTTAGGGAATCCGATATGGAACTTTTCCCTGACTCCAAACCACTACAACCAAAGAGAAAATTCGGGAACCCTGAGGAAACTAAGGACAAGAGTAATTTCCAGAACAAAAAGTTCAGAAAATAGAGTTGTTTTGTATAATACTATTATTTGTATGTATATTTAAAAGATGAATTTTAAAAAAAAAAACAGTTATGAAATTGACATTTTCTTGCAAAAATTACCAGTCGGATTTACCCTTTCTGATTTGTAGACCCAAGTATCTTGCCAATTCATTGAATAGATCGTCTAAATCAGACTTGCTGGTGAAGTTGTGTTCAATCAACTTCTCGATTGCAGAGTCTGTTAGATCTTCTTGTTCGATTGTCATTTCTTGAGCTTTGCCTGCCAAAAAGTCATACAGTTTTTCTGTTTCAGCGTCCAAAGAGGGAACCAACTCGTAGAATTTCCCTATTCTGTATAGTTCTACATCTGTCAAATCCTTAAAATTTTTCAAGGTTGTTGGGAATTTAATGTCTTTGGATGGAATCTCGCCGTCTTGATTGGACAATGGAGCAATGATGTCGTCATTTTCCTTTTTGGTGCAGTTGACTACCCTCAAGATGTTTCTTTGCTCGATAGCGTCCAATTGGATCTGCAATTCCCCAACTAGCTGCACAATGTCTTCATTTGTAGCAAACTCAGACGTGTCGATAGCGGAATGGGACTGTCTCAATGGATCTGGTAAAGACTGAAATGCGTGTTTTTGACTTTTCACTTGGAACTCGATCAGTTGTTTCCCCGTTTTGGAAATAACCTGATTTTGTTTGTGAACTAGTTCTTGTAACTCTTTGATTTGTGTTTGCAAAGTAGCAATCTCTTTGGTAGACATGTTTTGCGGATGTTTTGTGGGGAGGTTTGGTTTATTTACTATTGTTACTGTGCCCCGTGTCAAATTTCACAACAATTGATTATACACATGACACCCTGGTAGCTTTTTCCCCTGAAATTTGTTTTTCGCGAAGAAAGGGTTAACAAAGGCGCACGTGCTGGAACGCCGACTTATAAATAGCACTAATATTTAGTCAAGAAACATATCTTTTAACTTGAAAGACACTAATTTAGGCTTGATGAAAGAATGCCACACTAATGATTGATTCGGTTTTTGGCGAACGAGATTGTGAAGTGTGTTTCAAGTCTCACAAATTGTCAATTACTGCTGTCATTTCCTACAGTCTAAATAAATGGTTGTGAAAACAATGAATCGCAAGGAAGCTGGAAAAGAAACTTGCCGATGTTTGTTCTATCTCTAGAGCAGTAATACATGTTTCAAGAATGTTTTTCTTCCCTTAACAATCACCTTCAATGATTAAGCCAATAAGTAATTGCAGTATGCCTATGTGTATACAACATTATTGCTCTTTGGAGGGGCAGACTAGCCACAAAACTTCCATATACTCAGCTAATTCAACATATTATACATATATACGATATAGACATAAGAAGTTTCAAAATTTCAAACTACTCAACCCACCGGTGATCCCTCTAAGGTTGTTGACGTCGTTCTTGTAGTTCCCGTTATTGCTACTCGAAGTGTTTTTTTCCTTCTGTTGCTCTAGCAGTTCCTGTTCTCTTCTTCTTCTCATTGCTAGTTTACTTTTACTCACAGAGTCTGCAGCTTTCATGTATCTCTCCTTTTCTTCACATTTTCTTACAATCTTTCTACCACCTGAACCTAGTTCGTAGTTGTCTAAGAAGTCATCAAGCATGGCTCCAAAATCAGATCTTTCTTTGCTCATATCAAACTGTTCGTATTCCGAATCTTCTTGTTCTTCTTCGTAGTTGTGGTAACTTTCAATGACCTCGTCGTATTTGTCATCCAAGACAGTCATAATCTCTGTTCTTGCTATGCAACTAGAACTCATGGAGAACCCTGACGTATCTGACATAGCACCTTTCTTTCTTCTCTGTTTTCTCGAAGTCGTGCTCTTTCCTGTTATGCTGCTGGTTCCCTTGTTGTTCAGACTTGGTAAATCTCCTAAACGGTCATCCCCCTCGTCGTCTTCACTACCAAAATCGTTGATATATTCGTTATAAGGCTCGTTTTTCTGTAGGTTGTAGACATTTGACGAGCTGAAATCAGAACCCCACCCGATTTCATCAAATTTACTTAGGTCCTGGTCAAATTGTGATAGATCGACATTTTTTACCGTGTTTCCAAACTCTTGGTCTTCGTAGTTATCCAGATCCCACTCGTCTCTTTGTACTTCGTATGCTTCTTCATCGCCTGCTGCACCACTTTGCAACAACTCTTGAAAAATATCCTCGTCACCTTCATCAAATTCATCACCTTCGAAATCCCCACTGGCATCCTCTGCTCCTTCATCTTCTTCCTCATCATCATCATCATCTTCTTCTTCTTCTTCTCCTTCTTCTTCCTCGATAATAGTGTCCTTGTTTTTCAATTTTCTCAAAGCTTTTTG
>PTXO01000108.1:0-28213 GCA_003020785.1 Hanseniaspora gamundiae
TTTAGATAGAACAGGCACTCTTGTTGCATTACTCTCTCTCTCTCTCTCTCTCTCTCTCTCTCTCTCTTGATTTAATGTAGGTGGTAGAAAGAGCAGGTACATTTTGCAGAAAACAATCCGAAAGAACCCACGTATACGCAAATCTAGACATACACTATGGCAGGAAATCTAATAGCTGAAAGAATACTGATCTCTCAGAGAGATCAGTGGAACATGGGTGGAGGTGGAGGTGCTGTTGTAGATATTCCAGGAGGTACATATATACAGTTTGGAGGTGGTGGTGGTATTAATGATGACGATTAAGCGTCGGTTGTTTTGATAATCTGATTGTCATTACAAAACCAACCATCCATATGCATAATTACCAAATGATTTTAGGAGTTTTAATAATCTTTTTCCATTTATAAGAAAAATAATATACGTAAAAATTTTAAAACAAGGATATAAAAAAAATAATTAAAGAGAAAACATTGCCTTTCATCTTGTAGATTGATCCTTCTGTTTTTTTCTTCATTAGAAGTAGAGAAGGAGTTGGTCGTACGTCTTCTCCCATTTCATGGCATGAATTATATTATAGCAGTATATAGCATTTACAGTTTTCAAGTTGATCAATCACACATAACCGGTCACGTGATTGTGTAGATTAATCAGCATTAGGGCTGGAGAAGCAGAGGGGAAAAAATATGTTCAAGAGATATGTAATAGTTAATGTCAGTTGTTTATGACACGGGGTGGGCGCCTAACGTGTAGTTATTAGTTGTAAGAGTAGAAGGACAAACACACACACACACGCAAGATCATGGAAAGCAACAACAGGCTGGATCTAGTTCTCTCCAATAAGGAAAACTTACTGAATAAACTATACAAGGACAAGGCCTTGTTTAACAACTACACCTTGGCATTGGAATATGAGTACCACGTTGAAAGCCCGGAATCTACAAATAAAAAAAGTTACAACTATGACAATGAAGACGACGCGTTACTAGAAGACGACTCAAACGTGCCCTCGCTAACACAGATTAGAAACACAGTGCACATATTGTTACAAGATTTATGTGTTTTAAACGAAAAAAGCTTGTCATTTGACGATCCTGACTTTTCATTGAATCTATATTTACAATATTATCAGAGACTATTAAGAGATTGTGTCAAATTGGAAAAAGATTATCAAAATTTTGAGAAAAATGAAAAACCCTTTTTCACTGATATCGACTTGGTTTCAGAAATCAATAAAAATAACCATGACGACATAATAGAAACGCCTACATGCAAACTGGAAATGGTGGATTGCACAGCAATGTTGGATACTTACTTGACGTATAATTCACAAAATGAGCAAAATAGTTCCCATGACGAAAAGGAAGAGACCGTTATGGTGCATAAGTTGAAAATGTTGAATGAGATTGATGATAAGATTGAAAAAAATATATCAAAATTGAATAGTGAAATTGAATCTTTGAAAAAAATACAGTCAACTTTAATATCAAAAGAAGTGGAAGCCATCAAGCACAACTATCAAGATCAAATCATTACAAAGTACAACAATAGGCTAGGCTTTTACAACCAACACTTGAGTGCAATCATACTAAATGATTTTGAAACTCCAGTTGATAAATTAGGGTTTCTAAGCGTGTCAGAGCTGTTCAAATTTGTTGCAAACTTGACAGATATCAAGATTCAGTCACTAAAAGAGCAGCTTGACAACGAAAAGGCTAACTCGGCTAACATTTCGGACAACTTGAAAATGTGGCTGAACTTCTTGAAAGAGATAAAAGAATTTCAAAGCAAATTGTTGAACATACTCTCCAAAAATAATGCAAAAAAATCTGACGAGAGTAGAAATAAATTGTTTGAAGATTTGTTCGATAAGCACATAGGATTTATTCAACGAAACATAGTAGATGTGTGTGAATCAGAAAATTTGGCTATAGTGGCTTATATTCAACAAGAGTTGCACTATATAAAGTTGACTAGACTATCGCTATAAAGATACCAATTATAAACAGGTTTAAGATTGATTACATGAACAACAGTTTGGCTGTGGTGTTTTGAAGCGGGCTTTACATCAAGCGATGCCGACACAAGGGACAATCACATCATTCAATCAATAATTATTGACATATGATTATCAGCAAAGAAAAAACCATAACACGCGGAGTTAACATTACTTTTATTTCCTAAACCTAAAACCCTATATTCTGGTCAGAGAACACGGCCGGGAAAACTTGGCTCTATTAACTCCGGCATACAAATGTGTGGGTTTGTTTTGTTTTGTTTTGTTAAAACCGCGTCGTTTTGGTTTTTTTTTTGTTTTTCTGTTTCCATGTGTTTTTCATAAAATCGCTGAGAAGTTATCGAGTATTAAGATTTTTATCTTGACTATTATTTACATCGCAAGTTGTACCAGAATTATGAGGGCGCCATATCATTGCTCTTTTTCTTTCAAGTTGTTACACGTGCTCACAGTAGTTGGTTGATGTTTTTCAGAACTTCTTGAGACCACTTCGTTGATTAATTAAAGGTTGTTCTCTCCTTCCTCTTCTTTCTTCTCATCCAGTAGAGACGTGACAAGACAGAAAAATTAATTATCAAACAATTTTCCCAGATCATCAATCTCTTGACTGCGTGCACAGACTTGTATCTGTATATCGATTTCACTTATTTTCTTTCAGAACATATTTCTTTTTCCTATAGAAAACAGAAAAGAAACGTGAGTTCATCCACTCACTGATAGGTGGGATGAAAGCTTTTTTATTTATTTTGATAACGAAAGAAACACTCATTCGCTTGTATACGTGTCTCTTTGAATTCTCTCTATCGTAATTTCTTAGTTCTGCCTTCTAGTAGCAACCGACCTGAGTCCATCTCATGCTATTCTATACAAACAACCACACTCGGACATTAGATCCGCATCACTAACACTCCGGAGTTATTCCTCTTGAATGTCTGACAAAGGCGGGGGTTTTGTCGCCTGTTATCGTTAACAGATTGACTACTAGACAGTGATTCATAATCATTCAAGAAAAAATACAGCACAAGCTTTTCACGGATATGCCTGCAGACACAATCAAAGATAATAGACTAAAGCGAACTCTAATCTACCAAGAAAAAAAAGAAAAAAAGAATTTGAAAAAAAGAGCCACACAAGATGACACAATGTTTCTTTTCTCCGCCGTTATCTTTTTGGTGCCACTTGAGCAAACTAAGCCTTAACTCCGATGACAAGTTGAAACACTCAGAGTCGTTGAAAGTATACCCAAGTTAGTTATATATATACCATGGGTTTGGTACATGAAACAAACAGGACCATGTATACTTTTCAACATAGAAAGTGAAACAGTCCAAAAAAAAAACCAAATACAGCAATGCTGAATACAAAAGAACAAGGTTCCGATAACGAGACAAATTCTGTGAACTCGTCGAAACACCTTGAAACAGTTCAATCCGAAATGGCATCAGATACCACGTCTACTACTGCTGCTCGTGCCCCCGATGATGCACACATGCCCCAAGGTGAGTATGACCTGATCCACAGAGATTTGGAAAAACTGTCGGATTCAGAGGTCATTCCTCAAAAAAGACTGTTCTCTGTATTCTACTCGAAATCAATGCCTGATGTCCCCCAATCGGATAGCGACAGACGCACCATTTCAATTAAGTCGTGGAACGTGTTCTCCGTGTTCCTTTTCACGTGGTGTTTCAACGTCATCCGAGTCGGCTACAAAAGAACCATTCAGCCAAACGACTTGATGAAACTCGATGAAGGCAATAAAGTCGAGGTGATGTACGACCAGTTTTTGGTGTATTGGGAAGAATCGTTGGCCAGAAAGAGAACCAGAGAAGCGCAGGGCAAAAAGGACCCAAAGTTCAGCAACGTCTCTATTGTGTGGGCCTTGCTCAAAACCTTCAAGTTCAGATACAGCTACGCCATCTTTTCGGTCATTGTGTCAAACTTATCCGTCGCTCTCTCTCCCCTGGTGTTTAAACATTTGATAGCCTTTGTGGCTGAAAAACAAGTCGACAAAAGTCTGAAAATCAACCGCGGTGTTGGCTACGCCATTGCTGCTATTGTGCTGTCATTGATCAACGCCATCTTTATCTCGCAGGGTATGTTTAATGGTTTCTTAGTTGGGTGCCAAGTTAGATCCGTGTTAACTAAGGCTCTTTTACAAAAGTCTTTCAAGTTGTCGGCCAAGGGTAAGCACAACTTTCCACAATCTAAAATCGCTACAATGGCTACTACTGATACAAGCAGAATTGAATCTGCATTCGCTTTTCACCCAATGCTGTGGGGGTTCCCTGGTGCTTTTATTGTTACAATATATTTGTTGATTTATAACATCGGTCCCGTTGCACTGGTCGGTTTGGGTTTTTTCATTCTTTCTTTGTTTGTTTCGTTTCTCGGATTCAATTTCGTTGTGAAGTATAGGTTAATTGCAAACAAATATACAGATTCTAGAGTCAGTCTTGTAAGAGAGATTGTGGCCTCGCTGAAAACTATCAAATACTACGCGTGGGAAGATGCGTATTCAAAGCTTATTTCTGAAAAAAGAAGCAAGGAGGTCAAGCAAGTTAGAAAAATGCAATTCTACACTTCTTACGTTATTTCATACGGTGTCATGGTTCCGACAATTGCCTCATTGATCACTTTCTTGTGTCTGTATCAAATCAAGGGTAACCATTCAGCTGCTGTTGTGTTTTCGTCATTGTCGCTATTCCAAGTTTTGAGTGGACAAATGTTTATAATTCCACAGGTTTTGACGAGCAGCGTCAACGGTTTCATTGCCCTGGGAAGAATTCAGGAATGCTTAATGGCCGAGGAGCTTCTTGAGGACGACGAATGTGACGTTCCCTGCAAGAACCCGGACAACGCACTGGAATTGGATAACTGCTCCTACAAATGGGAGGTGTTTGCTGTCAACGATGACAAAACTAAGGATGAAGCAGATGAAACAGAGAAACAGGCTATCGTGGAAAGTACTGAGATAGATGATTCAAAGAGTGAAACAACAGGGACGGCCCCCAATGCTATCTCCCGTACCGCGTTCAAAGGCTTAAATGGTCTGAACTTCAACGTCAAGAAGGGCGAGTTCATCGTTATCACAGGCGCTATTGGCACAGGGAAGTCCTCCCTCCTGCTTGCATTGACACGCCTGATGAAGCAGACGGCAGGAGAGCTGAGACAGACGGGCGACTTGCTATTCTGTGGCCAGCCTTGGATCCAAAATGCCACCATCAAGGAGAACATCACCTTTGGCTCTGATTACAACGAAAACAAGTACAGACGGGTCCTGGACATATGCTGTTTGAACGACAACCTGGACATCCTAGCAGCGCGCGACTACACGGAAATCGGTGAGAAGGGCATCAATCTGTCCGGTGGCCAGAAAGCCAGGCTGAACCTGGCCAGAACCGTCTACAGAGAGGTCGACATATACCTTTTCGACGATATTCTGAGTGCCGTGGATGCCAGGGTCGGCAAATACATCATGGAAAACTGTATCCTGGGCCTGCTGGCCGGCAAGACAAGGATCCTGGCCACGCATCAGCTGAACCTGATTAGCGACGCAGACAGGGTAATATTTCTAGGTGCTGATGGATCGATTTCGATCGATACCATGGACGCCTTGATGGCGCACCAACCAGAGTTTAAAGAACTTCTATCAAACACAAACACTGCAAAAATGGAAAAAGAGGTCAGCTCTCTGAAAGATTCTGACAACTCAGTTGCAGCTGCTGTCGACGATAAGAGTGCTAGCGGCAAAGAGCAACCCGCATCTACTGCGGAAGCAATTGCGGCTGGCCAGTTGGTCGAAAAGGAGGAGCGTGCCGTCAACTCTATCGGGTTTGAAGTGTACAGAAAGTACTTCTCTGCCGGTGCTGGTTCTTCGTGGTGGGTGTCCGTGGTCTTGTTTTTGTTTGTTCTGGCCATTAACACGTTTTTCAACTTGTTTTCGTCCGTATGGCTGTCGTTTTGGAATGAGATGAAATGGAAACATCAATCAAAAGGATTTTACATGGGGATATACTCGCTTTGGTCAGGTTTGGCGTTCATTTCTACACTTGGAGGGTGTCTGATGATATTGGTCGTTGGTTTGAATGCATCTAAGAAACTGCATAATGACTCCATCAAAAATGTTCTGCGTGCTCCTATGTCATTTATTGATGTTACGCCAATGGGCAGAATATTGAACAGATTCACTAAGGACATGGACGTGCTAGATTCGCAATTGCCATTTAATGTTTTGATGGCAATATACTCGTTGTTTTCCATCATCGGGGTTGTCATCATGTGTATCATTTACATTCCATGGTTTGCAATTGCGTTACCTTTCTTTGCGCTAGCATACGTAGTCATTTCAAGTTACTATCAGAGCTCGGCCAGAGAGGTCAAAAGACTAGAGGCTGTCCAAAGATCGTTTGTTTTCAACAACTTCAACGAGGTTTTGAGTGGGATCGACACCATCAAGTCTTTCAAACTGCCACAGGTCTTCCTGAAAAAAGAGGACTTCCTAATAAACAAACAAAACGAAGCAACTATACTATATGTTGGTCTGCAAAGATGGTCTAGTGTGTGGATAGTTTTGATTGGGGTATGTTTTACTGCAATCATTACATTTTTGTGTGTAGCAAGAACGTTCTCGATTGGTGCTGCTAGTACAGGTTTGCTTTTAAACTACGCATTTCAAATGACTGATTCCTTGGAGCAATTGCTTTTTGAAACAACCCAACTGGAAAATAACATGAATTCCACTGAAAGGGTAGTCGCATATAGCTCCAACTTGCCTCAGGAAAAACCCTACACCATTGCTGAAATGAAACCGGCCGAAACCTGGCCGCAGAACGGTGCTATCACATTTAGCAACGTTTCGCTCGCATATAGACCATGTTTGCCGCTTGTTTTGAAAAACATCAACCTTGTGGTTCAGGGAGGCGAGAAAGTCGGTGTCTGCGGCAGAACCGGTGCTGGTAAGTCCACCATTATGAGCGCTTTGTACAGAATCGTTGAGCTGGCCACAGGCCAGGTATCCATCGATGGTGTTGATATCTCCAAAATAGGTCTGTATGACCTGAGATCTCAATTGTCGATTATTCCCCAAGAGCCCGTCTTGTTTGAGGGGGATATCAAAAAGAATCTGGATCCTTTCGGGGACTCTACAGACGATGTGCTGTGGAATGCTCTGGTGGCGGGTGGTGCCATCCAGGCTAGCGAACTGGCAGCCGTCAAGGCCCAACAAATCAAGGAAGGACAGAGCAACGACGAGGTGCACAGATTCCACCTGTACCAACCAGTCACTATCGACGGTGCGAACTTCTCGTTGGGGGAGAGACAGTTGCTGACTCTGGCAAGAGCTCTGGTGAGAAAGTCCAAAATCCTGATTCTGGACGAAGCCACGTCTTCCGTCGACTATGAAACGGACGCCAAAATCCAGGCCAAGATTTCCGAGGGATTCAACAACTCGACCATTTTGTGCATTGCCCACAGACTAAACACCATCATCAACTACGACAAGATACTGGTTTTGGACAAGGGGGAAGTGGCAGAGTACGACACGCCGTGGAACCTGTTCCACCAACCGAGCGGTATATTTCGGGTCATGTGTTTGAGATCTGGGATCAGCGAGGCCGACTTCAAAGTGTAAAACTTGTTTGTATTTATTTTTTATTGTACGTATTTTAAAGTGCTTCTTTTATAAGTTTATTGTATTATTTAGGTGGCTACGTGTAAAAGGGTAGGTTCGGAAGGTACAGTTCATAATCATCAAGATTGAAACTGTGTCTTTTGTGTTATGCATGGTGCAATAAAAAGTATTTTGTTCATGAAAAGCCTTAGAAAAAAATAAAGCAGACATCCTTATTCTGAATTTAATCCATCGTACTACATGACACGCATCTTTGTGTATAATACTGCATAATGTATAATGTGAGGTTAACTTAATGCTTAAAAAAAGCTATTTTTTGTGAGTTTTGTTAGGACGCTTTTTTGGTATGAAGGGACTAGCAGTACCCGCTTATGGGTTTTTTATTACCATCCGAGACTTTATTTCCTCTGCCCTAGACGCTTCTGAATCTATCGTATTGTTTGTTTCACTACTTGGTTTAGCATCTGATTTTTTTAAATACTCATTCAAGCTCTTTTTGATTGAGGAACTTGTTGTCGGTTCGCCTTGCACTTGTAATGGATGTCTTGCCAAAGAGCCTGACTATTTCTCTGTCATGATTCTTTTTCCATTCATCACTAACACTTTTTCAACGCTTTCATTGGAACGGTTATTTGGATCGTAACTATCATCATCGTCATCATCGTCATCATCATCATCATCATTATCTTGGTTTGAAACGGTGTTGTCGTTTTCATTGTCAGAAGCTTGGAGGTATACATGGACTGCAGGTTTGTCGTTAAAGTTTACTTTTTGAACACTCTTATTTTCGTTTTCGAGTCCTTTTCCGGTTTTCAGTATACTTTTGAAACCTTTTGAGTTTGCAGAATGATCAGCATCATTAAGGTTAATAGTTGAATCTAGGTTATTGGTTCCGTCAACTTTTTTATCAAAAATGCTCACTCTCTTAGGTTTTTTAGGTTGTGTTTCTTGATTCTCACTTTTCGTGAAAATGCTGGACTTTTTCTTTTCCCCTAGCTTCAATTTGATTTTTTTTGCAGATGGGGCCTCCGTTGTTTCTTTTACTACTGCTCTTTTCTTTGACAACGGTTTTTCTGATTTATTGAATGAAACTAGCTCAGGCTTGTATGTGTCTTCTTCTTGTTTTTCTTGTTTCTTGGAGTGCTTTGTGAAATCACTCTTTCTGTGATGACTAACAGCTGACGGCTCATAGTTGTCGTTATCATCAATCTCCTCGTTGTCCAAGTCTATCACAATGTTGTTATTGGTGATGCTTTCTTTCGGGGTTGACGTTTTTTCAAGTACCTTCACATTATGTTCCGTTGCCCTCTTTTTAGATGGCTCGTTCTCCTTGGAAACAGTCTGTATCATTCTTCTCAAAGGGCCTGAGACTTTTTCAAAGCAATTTCTTTCTTTGGCATCTGCAATCAAATCACCCCAAAGCCTGTTTCTCACTAAAGACTCGTGATGCCCTAAAATCCACATGCTACACTTTCCTCTTGTTAGAGCGACATTCATTCTCCTAAAATCTTTTAAAAACCCAATAGAACTTTTTTCGTCTGCTCTTACACAAGAAATTATAATGATATCTTTTTCTTGGCCTTGGAACCCATCAATGGTCTGGCAATCAACAATTTTATTAATGTTTTCGCCAAATTCTCTAGTAAATCTAGACTTTAGAGTTCTGACTTGCTCTTTGTACGGAGAAATGATACAAATTTTTGACTTGAAGTCAAGCTTAGGATACGTCTCAAAAAGCAGTTGCACCATTTCCATTGCTACATACACTTCGGCCATGTTAACTAATGACTTTGTTCTAGAGTTTCTCTCTTCGTAACCACCAGAGACGTCAAAAAACTTGTAGTGTGAAAATATATTGGTAGAATGCCATGGCCTCTTGGTTATAATGTCCATATTCTCCCCATCTTTCAATTTACCATCATAAAATTCTTTAGATGGAAACCTACTAATAGACGGGTGCATTCTGTATTGAACATCAAGTAGATAAGGCTTGCTAAATTTAACAAATCTACTGAACAACGGATTTTCGTAGTTCAAGGCAGACGCCGCGCCAGACAACACAGTTGGTGGTAACTGATTTGGATCCCCCACCATGATAACCCTATTGGCACCGTACTTCAATGGAATAATGGAACTCAATTCTGTACATTGGCACGCTTCGTCCACAATAACCGTGGGAAACTTCATTTTCATATTCCCCAGTAACTCATGAGAGGCACCGGATAACGTACTACAAATGATATCAGCCTCTTTCAAAATCGAAGCAGTTGCTGTTTTTCTGTCATATTCTCTGTTACGGTAGGTGGCCTTGTTTGCGTCTCTTATCACATCTTTTTCTTTTCTTAGTTCATTCAATTTCTCGTTGTGTGCTTTCAGATTCAACAAAGCTGCAGCAATCTCGTCTGAGTTCAATTTGTTGGACTCTAATTTAGATTTTATCTCATCACGCTGCTTGAACACCTTTTGATATTCTTTATCGTTGAAATCAAGAAACTCGTATTTGTTCAAAACACTTTGCTCGATCAAATTGTCTAAAGTGTACTGTTTGACTTTAGCGTCTGCAGCCTCGCATCTGCCGAGACGAACTATCTTGAACTTCACTGGCTCAAAGTTTTCGTTTGAATAACCTTGGTCTAGACGCAGCACTAATTCATCGACGGCAGCATTACTTGGAGCACAGACTAGCAGTTTGCCTTTCCCAGATTCTTTTTCAAAGAAATAACGAACAATACCCATAATGGTTTTCGTCTTACCTGTCCCTGGAGGTCCTTGAACAAGTGAAAACCCTTTATTATTGACAGAGCAAACAATTGCTTCAGCTTGTGATCTATTAAGCTCATACGATTGTTCAATTCTTTCAATATCTTCACTTGGTTTCTCGGTTACAGGAGTGATCTCGGAAGACAAAATGGTTGGAAGTAGGCCGTAGTAGGGCAATCCCACCAAAGTTTTGTACTCTCTTTCCACTGTTGTCATGGACATTACTTTGCAACAACTAATCTCGATTCTTGGTGATAGTAAGTTCCCAAAGGAGCCAGACCGATTGATTCTCAGTGTTAGATCCATATACTCGCCCCTGTTGCTTTTGATTTGTTTGACTTTTGCTAAACAGGAATTTTGAGCAGTTTTGAAATCAGTGGACTTTAACCGCGGTCCAAGATTTTGTTCTAGTCCTATCGCTAAAACCAACAAATCCGCTTCCGAAATGCCAGTCTCAGAAACAGCTGATCTTGAAATAGACGCATATATCTCATAGAATTCTCCTATAAGAACTCTGTTACCCATTAGAATTTTGAAAGGGGAGTTGTCATCACGATCTCTCGAACTGCATAGCCCTTGCCACGTTTCCAACATTAACAATGGAGTCATGACCTCTTGGTATTCAACAACACTCTTGTACTTTTCTTGAGCTTTCTTTGAAGGAATGGTATCAGTTGGGTAGTCACCTTGCTTTCCATAATCCCAATTCAAAACCTCTTTGTAAAATGGAGCCACATCAACATTCAATCTTTTTTGCATGTACTCTTCCTCAAGCTTTTCTAGATCGACTTTGGATTTGGTTTTCTTGTCGTCATAGCCTAGCATAGTTATGCCAGATTTACCTTTAAGTTTTCTAGATATTTTTTCTAAGCTTTTTCTACCAAATAGCTCATATACCTCCGCATTGTCATCAGACTCATCGGAATCAGATTCCTCTTCACTCATGTTGAACCCACTTTTTCTGGCAGGATGAATGACTCTATTTTCTGCAGCTACCCTGTTTTTTCTAAGCTGGAGTTCAGCCTTTTGTAGAGAGCTCATGACTGGTTTATTTAGTGAAGAAAAGTCTTTTCTAAACATTTTCAGTTTGTGTTGAGTTGGCGCGACCGGAGTCACTTCTCTTTTCACAACCTCTTGAGGTTTTTCTGTGATTTTTTGTAATAATTCGGATGTGTAAGAGGGATTAAGTACAAACAAAACATCGACTATCTCTTTTGACTGCGCACTGGTCAAATAGCATTTACGTTTTTTACCAGTTATTGGATCCTTCTTTTTAGCAATAGAGAACAAATCATAAAGCACAGATTTATCCAACGCTGTATGTAGCTCATGTGCTAAGTTCAGTGTAGAAACAACTAGTTTAGAACACTGATCCAGCAATGGAGGATCTGCCAATTTCAGCCACTGAGTCAACTTGCCAAAAGAGTTTTGAACATCCTGAAACAATGTCTCATTCCCTTCCAAGAGCTTTTGAAAAACCGGAAATGTTTCCAAGATTGCTTTATTCAAATCCATTGCGTTCTTACAAAATTCCATAACTTGTTTCAAATCAAACAAATTGGCCCATTCAAAAGTATTGACATAAATACTTTTTAGAAACTTCCAAATGACTGACCAGAAGCTTTTCAATGATCTGAACGAACTAGGAGTAAATTTTTTGGTAAACGATGAGTCAGTCAAAAGCTCTAGCAAAACTTGCAACGTGTCTGTCAAAACGTTTATCGCACTTGGACAAGGCTCGTAGAACTTACCGTCCATAAGCTGCTGCAAAATTATCCCGATCGAGTCCAAATTCATGTCGAAATTCATTTGAAGCAGCATTTTCACGTTACCCATTCTATCTTCTTGATCATAGCATCCGTACAATAAGTTGATGACTTGATCGTACAAATTTTCGTTTGAAGTGAACACACACGACCAAAATCCGTGCAAGGCGTCTTTATCTAACAAAACCTGTTTGAAAAATTCAAAATCATAAGAGTAAATCTTTTCCAGTAGGTTTACGATGGCTTTGATGTACTCTGTTGTGAACTTGTTGATATGTTCCCTTTTAGCAACAGGGGTGTTTTCATTGACCAATGTTAAAAGCCCATTGGCGTTCTTTAATGCTTTGAATAAACTCTTGGTAAAAGAAATCTTAAAATCCAGTGGTAATTTTTCAAATTGAAGGCTACTTGAAAACATCGTAATTAACTTGGTAGAATATCTAACCTCGTGGATGTTGGCATTCGGATCCACGTAAAGCTTGTGGATCACAAAACACAACATCACTATATCAAAATCAATAGCAGTTAGCAAAATATTGATTGCCGGCTCGGCAATAGCTAACTGGGTCATCTGAGGGATTCCCGGTAAGACTTTTTCGGAAGACGTTGCGTAGTCAATCACTATGTTCAAAATCACTCTATGCTCGACCAGTTCTCGCGATTCGGATTTTTGATACAATACACTTTCCACTGTTGGATCCGTATAAAGTCTGTTTCTCTGTTCCGGATCAACTTTCAAAACCTCGCCTAGATACAAAGTACATTGACTCAACAATATGCCCTTGGAAATTGACGTTAGTTCTGAGTTACGTGATATGATCTTCAAAAAAAAGGAGCTTATGTCTTTTGCCAATTTCTTCTGCTCCGCTTCAATGACGCACTTGTAAATTGGAGCAATCCACTGAATGTAATCTTGTAATGTCGCTTGTGGACTGAAAATATCCACCTCAAACGAACAATGTTGTGCCTCAACCATATTGCGCAAGAAAACGTCTTTGTTTTCAACTGCTACGTCTATGATATTATGCACTTTAAAGGGGCTGAATACTGTCCAAAATTCAGCCTCTAACTTCTGTGTTAAAATTGTATATATACGGAAAAATAGATGAATTGGTTTCTTCTCGTATTTCTCATAGTAGTCAGCAACCAATTGCTCTAAAAACTCTTTGAAGTTTGGAACATACGATTTTATCGAGTTGATGTACTTGATTTTCAGTAATTCATGTTTCATGACATCGTTAGATAGGAGCTCTAGAATTGGTGCAATTTTGAAATAAAAATTGAACTTGTTCGAAATGCTTGTGTCTTCTATCTGAATTTGGAAAAACTGATAACAGAGTTCATCCATAATAACGGGCATCTTTTCGTCATCTTTTGTTAAACGAAAGCCATTTTTTAAAAGATTAGACAATGTGTTTTTAGCCCATTCAAAAAGTACGAAATTTTGATTCTGAAAATAACAGTATATAAGACCTGGTGTGAGCCCTAGGTTGGATGAGTCCGCGAATGTTTGTCCATTGAACCACATTAAGAATTGCTTGTTCAAGTCCGTATTAAAACTTCCTCTCACTCTTAAACAACTGGGGTTGTACAAGAGTTCTGTAATCATTATTTCAGATGGAAGTACGTTGGTATGCGAAGACCTTTGAATGAGGCTTTCTCCTCTCCATGTATTTATTATGTCAGTGAATCCAGAAACTTGGTCATACTTTAAGTTCCTTTTGATCTTGAAATAGTTTAATAGGTTCACCTTCTCAATTGAATAAGCCTTGACACAATTCTGGCATCTTCTCAAATTGAAATTCAATCTATCTTTTAGTGCAATCAAGTTATTGGCTGATTCAAATGTGAATGTTGTTAGTGCAAAAACAGCAATAGAGCAGTATACTATATGGCAGAAAATGTGGATTTCAGTTGGAGTGTTTTCAATTAAATATTTGCACCTGATTGCTTCCTGTGTTCCATGAACGGTAATCTCTCCGGCATAAATTCTGCTGATGAGATTTGACATTTTCTCGCATTCTGCAAAATGCTGTATGCTAGAGTGCTGATTCATTGTCTAGTCTGTTTGTTTTTGCTGTTGAATAAGGGGTATATACTTGAGGTGTTTTGTTGTATGGAGTCCATATAACAATATAAAGTATGTCTTATTAGAATAGTTTTAGATCGTGTATTTATGAAAGTTCTGTTCGCTGAAACTTGATATTAGAGACAAAGTAACTACTAATTTCAAGGTTGAATTTAGTGATCAGGAAAAAACGAGCGGTGATGGATATGCTCTTGTGCACCAAAGGCTTCTAGATATGTTGTGCTAGAGGTGTCTCATGAACCCAATCACTATTAAAGTTTATATATATATATATATATATATATAATCAAACCACGTCAATAGAGCACACATAGCAGTATTTACATTTTGGTTTTTTTTTTCTGACTATTTTTCACGATTCGCATCAAAACTATGTTTTACGTGACGACAACTCAAAAGCGTGTGTTTTGTACGTGGTGTAAAGATGTTATAGGGCATAAATAATGTGGTTACAAGAAATACAACTAACTATACGTACATAGCCTAAAATGAGATGATACACAACTAAATAAAGTCTGGAAAGTTTTGTTGTCCATTATGACTGGTACACATTTATGATTGCACTCAAAATGGCCAACGCTGTTTGGAAAAAGAAATGATTATTTGGAAGACAATTTCTCAATTTTGGCCTCTAAGTCAGATAATCTTTCATCTTTCTCTAGGTTTGCTGTGATCAGTGACCCGATAACAGACTCCAATTGCAGAACTAAGCCAGACAACTTTTCGACCGACTGCTTCAATCCCATGGATTTAGATGGAGATGAGTTTGCAGTACTGGCTGGTGTTTCCTGGGTAGATACATTTTTCGCTTTAGATGGGGTCTCAAGTGCTGGTTGAGGAGCAGATTTTTCTTTTTTCAACTCTACGACTGGCTCTTGCGTTTGAGGTTTGACTCCAATTGATTTCTCTTTTGTGGTGTTACTAGCAGGAGTAGGAGTAGAAGGTGTTTTTTGCTTGTTTGGTGTCTCAATTTCCCATTCGTCAGTTTCCTTGGATGGATTTTCAGCATGGTTTATAGCGTCCAGAGTGACAGCTTTAGAAAGCAATTTATCCACACCATCATCCGTCTTTAATACCTCGTCTACTGGTTTGGGTGAGGCAGATTTGATATAAGTTGGTTTTGGAGTAGCCGGTTCGACAATACGTTTCTCTTCAATGGATGGAGATTTCGTGGCCGATTCGGTGGTCGTTGTTTGGTTTTTAATTGGAGAGGAACCTGCAGATGGCTTTTCCGAAGGGGAAAATGTCACTTCTGTCCCATCGTAAATGGCTTCAAAATTTAGCAGTATAGAACCTGCACTTTTGTCGCCCTTGAACCATTCCTCTGCAGTAGAAGTTGGTTTATTGGATGGTGCATCAGGGTAAATGTCATCTTGAAAGACCTCTGCTCTTCTTGGACAAACAAAGGAAATTGGTTCGATAGAACGATCTCCAACAGTCTTGTAGGCTTGCATGATTTGATTTTCATGTACTTTGACCGTTCTCTTTGGAGCCATTGCAAAACCTCTTTGTGGGTCTGTAGAGTTATAAGCACTCAATTCAAATAACTCGTCGTTTAAAAATTCAAAATATCTAATATTACCATCCCCTTTCCCAGCAAGATATAAGATTTTGTTGGAATCATCGTAAAACGGCATCAATATACCAGAACTTTGATCAACGGTGTAAAAGCCACCAAGATCGCCTTTCTCCAAGTTGAATGCATCCCACACACCGATTTGTCTATCACTTAGTCTGGAAAACCCGGTAGTTGTTAATCTATCACTATCACCTAGCCAAACCAATCTTTGATTCTTGGCACCGTCGTGCCCTTGTCCCTCGCTGACCACTTCTCCTGTTTTCAAATCCCAGACTCTGATTTTTTTGTCTTTAGCTACAGTGGCAAGAAATTCACCGTTGTAGTTGAAACACATGGAGGTGACCATATCAGGATGTTTTAAAACGATTTCTGTTTTACCAGTATTCAAATCCCAAATTCTAACGGTGCGATCCATAGAAGAGGAAGCCAAAACGTCTTTTGCTGTTGGATGAAACAAAACATGCCCAACTTTTCTAGAATGCCCACTCAACACTTGTGCAGGTTCTGTGAAATCATCAACTTCACCATCTTTGCAACTCAACGAATAGTCCTCTGGGATGTTCCAAACACAAATTTTCGCATCATCACTAGCAGAAACAACTCTTTGATCGTTGAATGGATCAAAATCGGTATCCAAAATAGCTGCTGTGTGTCCTCTGAACAATGGGCTCTTATCTGGAATTTTCCCGGTTTCGCAAACAGGGATAACAGCAAAGGCACCACCACCGGAGGCATTCCAATTGCATGAAATGTACTTCCCATTGGCTTTGATGATGTTCGAGTCCCAAGCATTGTTGGTTATATTCAAGTTTTCATATTGTACTTCTTTTTTGGCTTTTTCTCCAAATACGTGTCTAAATTTAGAGGCTCTAACAAACTTTCCACTCATATTCGGTATGTCACTGGTTTCTTTTTGATCTACTTATTTTCTAATGTCCGTTAGGTTAACAATGTTTTATACAACAGAAAAGAATATAATAATGATTCAATTGACTATGTGCAATACATTGAACGTGCATGATAGACATTATTTAAAGTATCTGCACGAAACAACTCTCCCTAAACCTTGATCGACTATAAAACGTAAACAAAGAAAGTTTGGAAAGATTAAAGGAGCTCTAGTTTTTCGCTTTTTTGCTCTTTTTTTTTTCTCTCTAAATGTAGTTTAAAGATTTATTTATATATTTTTTTTACCGCATTTTAGAATTATTTTTAGTATAAAATGTAGGTTACCATTTTTCCCAAATAGGAAATATAAGCACATAGTGCGTAACACTTGCATTCTTTATAAAAACGATTCTTATTGAGTGGTATTGGATACCAACCTATGAAAGTAGAGTGGAGACATGCAAGTACTCAGATTTTTGTAATGATACATAGACCGATGGAAGAGAACCAGTTCTTTTTTTTCTGTCACGACTGTGGAAGCGCTCTAAAGAAAACTGTTTAAATAAAGTATATATTAGTAGTAATTCCTTTTTGGGTCTTTATAAGTGGATCCAACAACTGTATGTAATCATCGATACACTAAATCGGTCTAAAAACTATGTGAAACTAGGCATAGTCGTCGCCTTTAAAGAATTCTTCTTGAATTTATTTCGGACAAGATGGAGGTTTGTTTCGGCTCAAATATTAAGAGTCCGACACCGAGATTAAAAATTTTGATTAGTTTTCTTTTTACATCCCTTCCCCTTTGTTAAAAGTATTCAAGACAGCCAAAACCTTAAACAAAGTGTAGAGAAACATCCTTGATTAAACGAACAAAAAGAAACACAGACAGACAGCAATGGGTAACTCGGCTAGTAACATGGTGGACTCTCTATTAGAAGACACGAACTTTGACATTGAAGAAATCAATAGATTGAAAACAAGATTTAGTAAATTGGATGCTGATAGTTCTGGGGTTATCGAAAGAAATGAGTTTATGACAATTCCAGGTATATCTTCAAATCCACTAGCTTCGCGTATAATAGAGGTTTTTGATTTAGACAATAGTGGAGATATAGATTTCCAAGAGTTTATTACTGGATTGTCTGTCTTTTCAGGTAAAGCAGATAAAGAGGAAAAGCAAAAGTTTGCATTCAAAATATACGATATAGATAGAGATGGATATATATCCAATGGAGAATTATACATTGTTTTGAAAATAATGGTGGGTGACAACTTGGCTGATGAACAACTACAGCAGCTTGTTGATAGAACTATAATGGAGAACGACAAAGATGAAGATGGGAAATTGAGTTTCCAAGAGTTCCAACAAGCTATCAAGACTACAGAGATTGCTAAATCCTTAACTTTAGACTATGACATATAGGACATTCGTTATCTAACTGTTTACAAATAGGTATTGTTATATAAGTACTAAGCACCTGCGTTCTCTCTATCATAGGTATAGCCTCTTGCAACACCCGAAATCCCAAGCTGTAGTGTGGCACCGTCTTTTTCTTCTGGGTCTTCTTCTGAGTCATCATCTCTAAAGTCACTCCCCAAACCCGTCCATGATCTGTTCTGTAGAGCTGCCGCAGATGTGGACACTGTATTTCTGATCGTCAAATGGCCAGAAAAGTTTTTGACCAAGGAGTTGGATGTTGATGTGTCGGATGGACCTTCTATTTCCAGATGCTGAACCTGTCTTAATGGTCTAGATGTCGAAACATACTTACCTGTGACAGCACTAAAAATGGGCTCATCCATTAGGTCACCATCCTCCTTCTCTTTCTGACCCTCTTCTTCATCTTCTTCCCCGTCATCTTGTATTTTTTTCAAGACATCTTCAAATTGAGTGACCCATTTTCCGGTCCAGGTGACCTCATATTCCAAACTCAGCTGTAATTCATATGGAGTAATGACAGGTTTGTAAAACTCGTTATACTGGTCAACAATTATCCCACCTTGAGGACATCCTAGTATACACCATATATCGATACTCTCAAAATTGGCTAACTTTGCTACATTTGGTTTCCCGACAACGAATAAATACGATTTTTTGTCATTTTTTCTGATCAACTTGGTCAAGGCATTGATAGTTTCTTTAGTATTGTTTAGAGATAAGGTGTTTACTAAAATACCGATGGTACCAGCAGTTCTTGCCACATGCATAAATTTGTATCTTTTCATCATTGATGGGAAAGGGCCGGTCACTGTTTCATTGTCTACTGTGTTGTAAAGTACTATTTTATTGAACTGTGTTGTCAAAAACAATAGTTGCGGATCTTCTGGGATTGTGATGTGGAATAAGGAATAATCTTGTTGTAAGGTACTTAAACTCAGAGTCTCCTTCGAATGAACTACCCGATTTCTACCTATTTTGATAGACGTTTTAGGATATATATGAGTAGGATTGTGGTTAACAATGTGTGAGTTTTCAGCTACAATATCATCCGGGATGTCTGTATAAATAACGTTAGTGTACCCCAATCCAATCAAGTTCTTTGTTAGCTCTGAAAGCACATAGGAATGAGAAGAATCAGAAACCAAACAAATCTTTTCGTCCTTGTTTGAAAATGACTCCACAAATTGACGTTGCAAATCAGCAGAAAGCTTTGGTTTTCCGGAAGAATAAACAACAGGAAGATTACGGATAGGGTTCAAACAGGCGTCACCAAAATGGACTATAATATAGGCTTTGACATGTTCCCCAGCAACCTCATCAACACAGCACGAGCTATATGAAGTGTCTGCTAATATCCAAAACTGTCTTTTATTGGAGTCTAGAGTTTCGAAATGAGATTGTAACAGTTTCAGCATGTATGCGCTGTCCATCACCAAACGATCAGGAAATTGTAAAGTGATTCTCGTATATTCAGAATGGTCTTCGAAAAATTTAATGATCTCAGATACGGAGTAGTATTCACTCAATTGCAGCGACAACGGTACTTCACAAGATTGCTCATTTAAGTAAGGTCTAGCATGCTGCTGTTGATCGTATTTCTGAAACAACCCTTCGTCTTGATATGTAGACAAAGCTGGTGAAATAATGTCGCTCATTCATATTGTTGATGCCCTATTGCCTTTTTTTTCCCTTTGAGTTGGTAAAGTTGATTCCATATGCTCAGTGATAAAAACCATGAATCGGGTTCTCGTTTTCCTAAACTTTTCTTTTTTTGTATCGCATCGCTCCTAAAACGATTTGGTTGGTTTCAAAGAAAGGTATACAAGAAACCGAAGACAAGCATTATTGACACAACCACCCACCCTCCATTACAAAGATGAACATGGATTTTTCAAAAATTGACGTAGAAGCATGCTGTGAAGCAATTGCACCAAAACCCAATCTGTTATTTGATGACGAAAAGCAACAAGCCAATTTCGATTTGGGGGTTTCCATGATGGTTTACAGATGGGACGCTTTAGATGTTGCCGTTTCAAACAACTGGGGTGGTCCAGAAAGTGCAGAAAAAAGAGACTGGATCACCACCATCGTTTTGGAGCTGTTCTAGGAAAACAAAGTTGTTGATATTCAGTCGATCGAAGGAACTCTGCTATTTGCCATGGCTGACGAGTTTGAAACCAACGTTGAAGATGACAGTGCTTTACCAATTGCTGCAGGCATCATCGAGATCTGGACTCAGTGTGAAAGGGGCGATTACACCGTTCCACAAACACTGTACAGAGCTTGGTGTGAAAAACAGAGCACTACTACTGGACCAAGAAAAGTTCAAATTATAGACGACCCTCTAAACCCAGATAGCTACGACTCGTCCTCTGAAGACGACGATGAAGAGGACATGGAAATTGATGGAGAAGGTGACTTGGCAATGGAACAAGAAGTCCATCAGCCGATCATAGACGACGACGGTTTTGAGCTTGTGCAACCAAAGGGTAAAAAACACTAGGAGTATTATTAGTATTAGGGCCTATTTATGTGTATATATTTCAATGTATAAAAACTTGCTTTTTTTGGCAGAATTATGAGTAAGCTGACGGCAAGCTTGGTTTCCACCCATTTTTGAAGTTCGCTGGTTTCGAAATTTCTTCGTTCATGCTATTTGCAGTTGTCAATGAGTTCAAACTAGTTGACGAGTTGTTTTTGAATTTGAACATATTCAGTAGGGAGGATGTCATGTCCATGATAGAAAACTCTTCTCTCACATTGTGCGACACGCTGAACATTGCGACGCTGGTGTTGTTCCACACCAGGCGCTTTAGAATTTCATGGTCAACAACGTAATTATGAACCCGTCTGGCATATTCCAATGATCCTTTTCTGCTAGCAGGTGAGTTCTCCGAGATGTTATCTTCCTTTGGTTGCTTCCACCCAAAATTGGACGAATTTTGAGAGTTAGGCGCATCCGCATTAGCACGCATTTTAGGATCTTCCGGTGTGTTTGCACTGGGCAATTCTTTTTTCAACGTTGAAGAAGCAACGCTTGGAGAGGTGACACTACTGGTACTCAGTCTGCTCTTTATAGGGGCGGATCTCGGAATACTGTGTTTTGCATAATCGAGAGAAAGCGTATGCAACTCTTCTGAGCTGTCGTTGTTGTTCAAGAAACTAGTGTTGCTGTTCGTTCTACTCAAAGAATTATGAGATATCCATCTATCAAGCATAGGAGATGATGGGGGGCGTTGCTCCTCTTCTTGAACAGCTCCATTTGTAACACATTTGTGTTTTGCACTCAAAATGCCTGGAGTACTCTCACTATTAGGTATGCTGTTGTGGAAGGTGTTTGATCTTGAAAGCTCCAGCAGGTCACTATGTTCGACCAGCTCTTCCAAATTGGGACGGTACTCTATAGAGCACGTATTAAAAACGTCCATCCACACCAAGGTGTGGAGCCAGTGATACGCCACTTTGTGACCCCCTAAGTCAACGGAAAGCGTTTTATTGAAAGGTTCTACTTTCAATTCCCATGGAACAAAGGCGCGCATTTCTTCCAAAACTTCCTTTTCGTAAGCCCCTATTTCTAAAATCACACTGTAGTACTGGGAGCTTTGTAAAGTGGGCAACTGAGGAAACTTCGATGACACAATCAAAAGTAGCTTGAATAGTAGCTCAAAATCTGACTCTCCCAAGAACCATGCATGATGTGCTTGGTTCGGAGTGATGTATTGTCTTAAACTGTCTGAGTTGTGGGTGATTATTTTTTTTTTCTTTTTATTGGTAAGACCAACTGGGCGCTTTGCTCGAGTTGAATGGAAAACCACGTTATTGTTCATACTAGGAAGGTATTCATGATCTGCATATTCAAACACGTATTTCGTCCCGCTAGTATTACTGGATTTGTTTGTTGTGTTGGAAAGGTCTGTGTTTACAGACAAGGGCTGTCTCTGGCCAGTGGTTTTCTGGTTCATGTTTTGCTGTTGAATTTTTCTTTGTTGAATACGGTTTTGCTGTGTGCTTTTATCTTCATGGGATTTGGGGAAAATCAGGTTTCTGTTACTCTCAAAGTAGAAAACGTCATCTTTGTGAAATTCTTTGAATGTAAGCTTTTTCAACAATTCTTCGTGTCCTGGTTCAAAAAAGTTGCAAAATTCGTCATCAGTAAATAAAACATCATCCAACAAGATTGGCTTAACGTTTACACATAGATCATAGAGTAATTTCTTGTTCTTCTCCGTCGTGTTTGCATCTCTCAATAGCAAGGGTTCCACTTGTTTCTCAATGTCCAAGTTTATCTCTTGAAGTTGCTGTTTCAAGTTAACGAAAACTTTGTCATATCTGGTCAACGCAAAAATTAAATTCCAGCAATCCATGAAATAGTGAACACAGCAATTTGTTATGCCTCTTAATATCAGAGAAAGCGCATCTAGTTTCGCAGCGGGAGTGTTGATGTAAGGTTTATTCGAAACTCTATTGATATTTACAATTTGGTCATCTGCTAGGAAATTGATAGTGTGGCCACAGTGCTGAGAAGTCTCGGAAGAGAATTTGGCCAGCAAATCATCTTGGCTTGACCCATTCAATGATGCCGATCTACTGGAGCTAACCGATGCCAATTCCGATGTTTTAGTGGCATTTGATGAGCTATCTTTCGTAATATTCAAAGTTGCCTCGGACGAAAGATATTCTTTATTTGATGTTTTGTAAATTAGCTGAACCAACTGAGCACTTGCAGGATAACCAACACCCGATGTGTAATTTCCCCTCTTGCCACCATTATGTGTGAGTTCGAACGCAATCAGATCGCCAATGAGAATATTACCTTCTGAGAACGCGTAAACACAACTTTTCAACGCTGATGGAATTGCCATTAGTAAATTATATAGTATCTCATAAACATGAGTTTTCGGAGCATAGTTTTTCTGGATGTCTTGTAGTGCAATACGTGAAAAATGCATAATGGCAAAATCCCTATACGTGGTATTAGCAATGTTGATATTCGAAATTATTTTGAAGGAGTTTGGTAGCTTTTCTGTATAATAGGATGGTTGTAGATATTGCAGCGACTTGAATAGGAAATATTGCGAGGATGAAAAGTACACTAGAAATTGTGAAACCAATGGGATGGTAATGTTCTTGGTGTTCAAATTTGATGAATAGTACTTGAGGTAATATGTCAAAGTTATGAACAACTTGTTAGAGTATTTATCCATAATGTATTTTTCAAAGTTCTTGTTAGATTTCATAAATTCCCATAGTAAGACAAGTATCGAGTTGAAGCTGTGAGGAATTTGAGGGAGAGAACTGTTCGACTCGTCTTCATTGTTTTTGTTTTGATTGCCAGAATCATTTGTTTTTGAAGTTTGTTTGGCTTTGCCATTGGGAGTAGCGGTATTTGATGTACTGTCTGTTGAGTTTGATCCAAAATAATCGAAAATGTTGAATTTTTTTGGGTTCAGCGTGAAAAGGTTGTTTTCAGCTTCTAAAGTTTCATTCATGGCATATTTTATAACCTTGTTAAAACTAATCAAAATAGTTTTGAAATCAGATTCTTTCTGCACAGTGAGGAAAAATCTATGGGCTACGTTTTCCAAGGATTGTGTCTTTGCATTCTTGTCTCCCAACAGTTGAGCTCTACCTGCTGTTGAAAGCGAGCTGGGGTCAAACTGGAAATATAGTGTCAGCATTTGAGTTGTCACTGTTATAAATAATTCTCTGAGTTGAGTGGCTTCAATATTTGAAAAATTGTGCAAGGGATGTGCGTTGCTGTTGATGTTACTCGTAATTGTGTTTGTTTTCAAAATTTGTAAAGATCTATCATCTCTATTCACTATGTCTTCTTGATACGGTGATTTATTCGAAATTGTATAGTCTTGTGGATAATCGTTTTTGGATAAATGGCATGATTTCAACAAGACGTTGGTCATCGAGGTCAACATATATATTGATAAATACTCTGGCATACAACAACACCATGAGGCTAGAAATTTGTTATCTATTTTCGTCTTTGAGTACAAACAGTTCCCACACAAAGTTTGAACTAATTTCAGTATTTCAAATCTGTTTGCATCTAGAGTTGGATTAGGGGGTAAAAACTCATTGTTGCTAGAAACAATCCCATTTTCCCAAAGTTCAAAAGAGGTGTAACCCTTTCTAGTTTCGTTTACTAGTGGTTATGTAAAACCCTCCATAAACAAACATTTTAGCAAACTCGATAATAGATTGGTTCCCAATGGCGTATCGCTATCATTTGAAGGTGTACTAGTATCTTGATTTTCAGAGAAATTCGTATCATTGCTAGCATCAGGGGAACTATTCGTTTTCTTATAATTCAAATCAACTTTTAGTGATGAGAAATCTTGTAACATTTCATGTTGATTTTTATTATCTGCAGATGATGGTGAAGTTGGATGGTCGTTTTTTATCGAATTGTATCCAGTAGTTTCATCCACGTTTCCTATATTGTCTTTGTGATAGAATTCTGCAGTATTATTTTTCCAAAAAATAGAAGCTTCATTCAAGAATTTATTTGCTTCATTTACTGGATCGTTATAGCATAACTCAAAGAAAATAGGGACTATCTTGGTTAAGATTCTGATACAGTTTAAAAGGATTTTAATATTTGAATCAAAATCTGTATTATTGATTGTTGTATATGTATCCATTCTTTGATCGTTATTCGTGGATGTTGCATTTTTAGATATCGAGTTTATTACTCTGACTGTTTTGAAACATAAGAACTTTATCAAGTTTATAAAATTTGTTGGGTTTGTATAATAAATGTATTTTAAATCATTGTTGTTTATAGATTTGTCAATATCCCCGAAACTTAGGTATTCGTTGTTTTCCACAATACAATTGAAAAAATCGCTATATGGGTCTGTACTCTCATCATCATCAATGACTTCATCTTCGCCGTCAATAATGTCATTTGATTGATCTGCTAGTAAATCCGACTGTATGGATGGCACATCATCATCATCATCATCATCATCATCATCGACATTGTTGTTATCATACCCTTGCACAAACTCTTGGTCCTGTAGACTATGTTCTTCACTTTTTTTGAAGCCCTTCTTATTGTCTCTATGACTTTGATACAAAGGTATCACAATATCAGCGTTAGCCAATAATAGAATATGCTGTTTATAGATATTCAACTTTGAACCAGTATTTCCCATTCTCAATCGTATATGTGTTAGCTATATGTGGTTATCTCAATTGTGTTGTATTTTGTGTTGTACTATGGGTGATTGTGTGTGTGTGTGTGTGATGTATTAATTGCTTGTTTTTATTGTATAGTGTTAATGGTTACGATATTACTCTTATCTGTCTCTTCTCTAATTATTACCAGAGCTTTCATATGTTTTAAGAACGAGAGGGATTTAAAGTATTTATTGTTATTTACCGCTAATTCAACAACTGTCTTTTTTTTTCTATTTTCTTTTTGTTGGCAAAGGAGGAAGAGAGTAAAAAGCTAAAAAAGAAAAACATAAAAAAAAAAAGCGATTCATTTGATTTCTTTTTTAAAGTAAGTATGATATCTTTCGGCCTCTATTCCTCTGTGAATTAACTAGGTAACACAACAGAATAAGTCCGAACATTTTTTTTTTTGAATATCCGATAGATCTCATGGAAGATATGTACTTCTGTGCTACTCCAGTACGAACAAACTGTTAGTCTAATAAACGTGTTTAATATATATTTTGGTTGTCTTGTATATACTACCACAACTGGTGAGATATCCGTTTGCACTTCATCATTACTAAAAGAGTTTTTTTGTTTTAATTAATTGCATTTTTTGATACAATCATGTCATTTTTGGCAACTTTATTTCGAATGTGTCAAAATTTACTTTAAAAAAGAAATAGACAAATCCGCAGTTTGTTTAAGATAAGCAGAACAAAAAAGAAAGAAAAAAAAAAAAAATGGAGCTACTCATCACAGGTGAAATAATACTAGAAGCAATTGTTCTCTTGCCCTATTTCTGTCATTTAAAAGAGAAATAAAAGCAATGACCTTGAGACTTTAGATGTTTTGCACCTCTTCCTTTTAAAATGCACAGAAAATGACTACACTACCGTCACTACCTTAGTAGTTTAGTTATTCAATCCTATATTTATTTAAAGTAGAGACAAGAATCATTTGTACCTCTCGAAATTATAAAATATCAAACCGCTTGGTGATATATAAAGAATTCAATTATCAAGCTACTAAGTTATTGCCTCTTCATTCCCATTTCTAAATAGATAAGATTGAGAAAAGATTAATTACATCATGTAATACTAATGAAATCAACAAAAAAAAATAGGAAGAAACAAAAAACGTTCAAAACTTCTATGGTGTCAACTTTTAAACAAGCACTTGTGGTTCGCTGATGAGTTCCTAACGTAACACAAAAATGAAGATTTTAGATGATTAAAAATAAGAATGGATTTTGATACGGTTGTCGGACCTTTGAAGTCACATACTTTAATGTTCTTTTCAAAACGTTAATATCATTCAATTGATATGTAGTTTTAGCCTTTTCAATTGCTAACATGTCATCAACAAACTTGAAGTTTCTTATCTTTCTCTCTCTGTGAACTTGTCAATCTTACACAAGGGCACAAGCCTTCAAATTCCGTGTTATACCGACTTGTAGTTATTTTAGCACCGACTCTGTTATATATTTACATAACATTTTCCTGAGCGTAGCGACATTCGACAACTCATAAATCGAAATAAATTTTGAGAGCGAGAACTTCAACAAGAATAGGAAAGTATTTCATGCTTCATACAGCAATTTCTTATTTTCCAAGTCCAAACTATCACCTACGTAGACTACTTGGTGTATATAAATACCCAAAATCTTAAAAGAAAAAGCATCTATAGTTGCACTAATGCCCTAAGAATTAGACACTTTTATCTCGAATATGGTATCAGAAACTAGCTCTACATATTCCGTCGGTAAATGATTACTATCTCCAGACTAATATCGTACCACAACGTCATCCAGACATTTAAAATCTCTTTTCTTTTCTTAGTTCTCTCAGGTTTTCTTCCGTTGGCAAATCTCTATTTCCATAAATAGTCTTTTTTTTTTAAAATTACCCCCCAGGAGTTGAGCAGTCTGCGGCATTAAACAGCGATTGTATGTTTATCATATGGTAGTAAGAGTATTGCTTGCAAGAAGAAAAAAAAGAGATTCGTTATCTAGAATCTCTATACCCTTAGCTTGGGTTTTGTTTTGTTTTGTTTTGTTGTTTTGTTTTGTTTTTTTGAATAATTATAAGAGTTGGTTGTTTAGAAAACATGAGAAACGGTGTTAAAAACAATACTTTTTATCAAGATAAGTTTGACAGTGTTACTGTTTCAGTTATTTGAAATTGATTTATTGAAAATAAAATGATATCACAATCATGCTACGACTATCTTACAGTAATGACTATCTTGATATGATAAAAAAAAAAAATGTGACAAAAAGAATATTTCAAATTTGAAGAATCATTTCTTGAAAAAAATGAGATATGATACGACTTAATTGAATGAAAAATTAAAATGATGATAATAATAACAATAATATCAAATTCTATAAATGGTTCCGATAATAAGAAATGAGAAAAACAAAAACAAAATTTGTTGATTTGTTTTGTATTATGGCAGTATGAAGATAATGAAAAGATAGGACCTTTGATATCTTATCTATTGTAATCGTCCGACTTGATTATTATTTGTTCGTATATCGGTGTAATTGGTATGAAATTTTAAGAAGATTTATGACTATTGTGTAAAATAACAATAAATAATATTAGATATTTTTGGCAGGATTTTGCGAAATGTGTCAAAGAATTGGAAATCAATTGTATATAAACGGATAAAGCATCCAGGTTATCCCAACATTATATTCGATAATATACACTAATGATAGATAAATTAATATAGGCAAAACCAACCAATACAAACACTTGATAGCAGAATAACAATAATAAGAAAATGTCAAGTTTTGTAGAGAAAAATCAAATCAAAACTGATGGTATCGAACTCGACAACACCAGTTCCGATGTCAACACC